>CAUYTI010025894.1:0-12895 GCA_963575145.1 Galago senegalensis
GGCGGGCGCCTGTGGTCCCAGTTACTTGGGAGGCGGAGACAAGAGACTCGCTTGAGCCCAGGAGTTGGAGGTTGCTGTGAGCTGTAATGCCACGGCACTCTACCCAGGGGGACAGCTTGAGGCTCTGTCTCAAAAAAAAAACAAAAAACAAAAAAAAAACGAGGATATTAATCCTGGAGATAAAACATTTGTTTAATGAGTTCCAGAGAGAGAAAAAAAGAGAGATTGGGAGAAGAGAGGGAGAAAAAAAATAGAAGAATTTATCAGTTAAATAGAATACAAGATAATTCCCTAGAGCTGAAAGATAGGAGCTTGTTAACTGAGATGATGCACCGAATGCTCAGTACGGTATATTTTAGAAGACTATACACTGAGCCAGACACAAAAAGCCACATATTTTAATATTCAATTTGTATAAAATATCCAGAATAGGTAAATCCACAGAGATAGCAAGTAGGTAAGTAACTGCCAGGAACTGGGGAACTTCTTAACTACTTAATGGGCATGGGATTTCCTTTTGGGTAATGAAAGTGTTATGGAACTACATAGAAGTGGTAGTACACAACATTGTGAATGTGCTGTGTGCCACTGAATTGTTCACTTTAAAATGGTTATTTATGTTATGTGGATTTCACCTCAGTTGAGAAAAAACAGACCATACACTTAGGAACATGAAATTTAAGACCATCAGGGATAAGGCAAAGGATCTAGAAACTTCCAGGGAGAAACAAAGCATTTCATACTGTATTAGTCATAAGTTAAATTGGAATACAGCAAAAAATGAACTCTGACATCTTAATGGCTTAATTCACCAAATATTTCTGATTCAAACTATATGTCCATAGTATAGGAGAATACTCTGTTTCACATTATCACTCAGGGATCTAGGTTGATGGTGTCTTTACCATCTTAAGATTTTTGCCATCTCGGCTTGGCGCCTGTGGCTCAAGTGGCTAAGGCGCCAGCCACGTACACCCAAGGTGGCAGGTTCAAATCCAGCCTGGGCCTGCCAAACAACAATGATGGCTGGAACCAAAAAATAGCTGGGCATTGTGGCAGGCACCTGTGGCCCCAGCTACTCAGGAGGCTGAGGCAGGAGACTCACTTGAGCCCAGGAGTTGGAGGTTGCTGTGAGCTGTGCTGTCATAGCACTCTAACCAGGGGGACAGCTTGAGGCTCCTGTCTCAAAAAAAAAAAGATTTTTGCCATCTCAACACACGATTTCTAGAGGTCCTACAGTGGAGCATGAGTGAAGCATAGAAAACTACTTTCTGGGCAGCACCTGTGGCTCAGAGAGTAGGGCACTGGTCCCATATGCCAAGGGTGGCAGGTTTGAACCCAGCCCCGGCCAAAACTGCAACAAAAAAAAAGAAAGGAAACTACTTTCTTAAATGGTTTCATCCTGTCTAGTATCAGTTCTGTGGATCTTCCTCAGTGCTAAGGAGTTGGAATGTGTAGTCTTCCCAGGTGCCCAGAACAGACAGACTGACCAAGTGTTGCTGAGAACAAGCAGTCTCTACCATGCATACTGAAGAAGAGAAGTCAGATTGTCATTAGACTCACCTTCTGGTTGGAAGTTGGAAGACAGTGGAACAATGCTTTCTAAATTCTGAAGTAAAATTATTTCCTGTAGAATTGAGTTACCTAGTCAAACCATCAGTCAAATGTGAAAGTAGAATTTTCAGAAAAACAAAGTCACAAAGCTTCTACCTTTCTTTTTATCTCTGACTGGAAATTATCAGAGATGTATTGTACTAAAACAAGAGAATAAAATAGGAGAGGGAAGATTTAAAAGGGCTGGGGGACTTTCCCCAGGGTATAGCTCAGATTGGAACAGGAGGATTAAAGAATCAGGGGAATATGATACAATGTAAAAGATTACTTGCTGTGTTTGACCATATTGTACGGTTCTGCGAGAACTTGAGTTGTGTTTGAGATATATTAAAAATTAGTAAAACAAAACAAAACAAACAAATATTAGTAAAGCAAAGCATGAAACATTGTAAACTCCAAATATACTAAATGTGTATAAGTAGGGAAATATAATCATAGCATATGACTATAAAATAGTCTATATAAATATTTTTATAGGTTGACAATATGTAACTCTTTAGGATAATGGCCTATGATAGCTTAACTATGTATAAAAGATTGTCAATAAATAATGTCTAAAATAGAAAATAAATCAGTATACTATTTAGAAGTATAAATGTAAATACTAGAACAAATGGCTGAACATTAGTGCTTATAGAAAGTGAATTTCAGGAATGGAGTGGAGTAGGACAGAGGAGGGAAAGGACAGTTTATGTTATATATTTTATAGGACTAATGTCTTAAAATTATCTAAAACTATTACCTTTTTTTTGTTTTGAAGAAGGTAGTGACAAAATGCCATATATTACAAAGAACTTGTAAGAAATGAAGTTTGGAGAAATGAAAGCTGAAAGGGAGCCATGGGCTTTGGCAGAGGAGGGAATATAACGATCTTGAAGCACTTTTAGTGGTTGAGTGGTGGGTGTAGACCCTGTTGCTGTTGCTTGGAGAATAAAAGAACAGAAAAATTATTTCAGGGTGGCGCTTGTGGCTCAAAGGAGTAGATCACCGGCCCCATATGACAGAGGTGGTGGGTACAAATCCAGCCCTGGCCAAAAACTGCACAAAAAAAAAAGAAAGAAAGAAAAATTATTTCACATGCTGCAAAGAGTAAATTGCGGATTAATAGATATATTATCCTCCTTCATGGAATGCAGAATATGAAAATATGACTTTAAATAAATTATAGGCCAGGCAAGGTGGCTCATGCCGGTAATCCTAACACTCTGGGAGGCCAAGGTAGGTGGATTGCCTGAACACATTCTGAGCTCAAGTGAGACCCAGTCTCCCAAAAAAATCGCATTGTGGTGGGCACCTGTAGTTCCAGTTACTTGGAGGCTGAGGCAAGAGGATCACTTGAACCCAAGAATTTGAAGTTGCCGTGAGCTATGACACCATGGCACTCTACTAAGGGTGACAAAGTGAGACTCTGTCTGAAAATAAATAAATAAATAAATAAATAATGAATTATAAAGAAGTATCATGGTTGGGTGTGGTGGCTCATGACTGTAATCCTAGCACTTTGGGAGGCTGAGGCTAGAGTATCACTTGAAGTCAGGAGCTCAAGACCAGCTTGAGCTACATAGCCAGACTCTTAGGGGTCTGTCTTTATTTAAAAATAGAAATAATTAGCTGGGTATGGTGCACGTGCCTTTTGTCTCAGCTTCTCCAGAGGCTGAGTCAGGAAGATGGCTTGAACTCTTAAGTTTGAGGTTCCAGTGAGCTATGATTATGTCACTGTGCTCTAGCCTAGAACAGAACAAGATCCTCTCCCTCCCCAAAAAACAAACAAGAAGTAACATTGTACATTTACAGAGGAGCCCTCATAAAACAAAACAAAACAATGTTTAAAAATTTCTTTCAATAATTAGCTCTTCTAAAATGATTAATTTTAATGAAATATGTTACCTAGGCATCTCTGCTGATTATAAAAACTATCAGAAAAAAAAAAACTTATCAGTATAACGTAATTTTTATTACTTCTTTATTCAAATAAAATAACCTTCTCAGAATTCCTGTACTTCAACTTAATAGCCTTGATTTAAAGAGGGTTGCTTTGTTTATTTCTTCTGACTCCTTTATAAAAAGGTCTAGGCTTTTTAAATAAGTTGAAATCTACAAGAGATTATAAAGCAAATTGCTCTCTCTACCTCCATTTTTCTGCGTTAACCTGATTGTTCCATCATAGTTTGAGTTCTCTTAGTTGCTCTTCCAGCTTCAAGTTTTTGTTCAAGCTTGGTCATAGGATTACAGTAATGTTATCATCTTTAAATTTGGTCATGGAATGTGTTACACTGCCCAGCTCAGGGAAATGCTGCTCAGTTTGGGCTTGGATAGTAACGTTTATTTTCCTTGGCAGAGAAGCTGATCGTGGAGGGTCATCTAACCAAAGCAGTAGAAGAAACAAAGCTTTCAAAAGGTTTGTTTTTTGTTTTTTCTGTGAGTTTTGACAATTCTTTTGGATAATGAAGGTTAGTGTACACGTCTAGGGATTTTGTATTTGAATGTTAATGTTTGGTATAGATTTCTTTAGATATTAAAAATTTGTTGCAATCTGACTTCCAGGGTTATTTCCAGCTTTGCTTTCAAAGTTTTAATCAAATGCTATGTAAATCTTTTCTGATATAACCTAAGGGGAAAGTGCTTGCATTTCTACTTTGGGGGTTAGTATACTTTTTAAATTTCTGATGATGTTTAATATTCTCTTAATTTTTCACATCTAAATCTGATTTACCAAAGTAATGACTTTTATGAATGTAGAATCTTATATTTTATAATGAATAGTCCAATAATTGACCAAAGGAATTCGTTGTGTTACTTCTTTGTGTTATAGTTGTAGATTCAGGGAAAAGTGAGTTTTAAAGCATCATTATTACCATGTCACTTTCATGCACAGGGATATTAGGCAAATAAATTTGGTAGGATGTGTTCATTATTATAATGGAACTTTCATCAAACTACAGTAATATAAAATTTAAAACTAGATGTACAATCCTTTTTGTCAATTAAAATAAGTGATAAAAGTTTGAGTTACTTAATTCTGTCTTATTAAAATAACGATTCATTTGACTCTTTAAAATCTTGAAGAGGATGTGTTATTTCAGATATCTGGTGGCTTTTATTCTGAATTTTGTGCATTGCAAATGCCATATTTGGGGAAAAAATGCATAGAGTATGCATCACTAATATTGTTCTGGCAAGTGAGCATTGAGTCTCAGAACAGTGAGAACAGTGAGACTATTTTTAGTACATATGGCAGTTCATTTCATCTTATTAAAGTGATATGAGAACAGACTTTAAAATAGCTTTTACCTCATCTCCTAAATACCTGTCAGATTAGTTGGTTGAATAGCTAGTGCTTTGAAGTAGAAGTAGAGCCTTAGAGGGGGAGAAAAAACAGTGCTTTTTTAAAGAAAAGTATCTTGCTACCTTAGTGCTTCTACTTAATGCATTCTGAAATAAGTTACATTTTTATGTTTTAAATCTGGCTATAAATGTGATTTATGTCATAAGTTACATTTTTATGTTTTAAATCTAGCTATAAAGTTTTTTCTTTTGGATTTGTCTAAGTTGTCTTTTTTAAAAACTACTTTTACTGATAATGTTTTTGGTGGAATTTTCCTTTTTGAATTGAAAATATCAGTTGTTAGAACAGTTATAGCTGTTAACCAGTCTTACTATTACCTTGCTTTACCTAATGCAGAATATAATCGTAAGTTGTATATCCTTTAAGCCCTAACTCAATTTGCAGTTGATTATGTGTCTACAGCATCTTTGGGGATAGAAATAGAAAGAATATGAGAATAATTCTACCACTAACTAGTCAAATGCCATGAGGCAGTTTCCTTTAGTTGTTTAAACCTCAGTTTCCTTACTTGTAAAATGGGATTGCTAAGATCTATCTTGAAGAGGAGTTGTGGGAATTTAGTAAAATACTGCTTATAAAGCAGGAAGGACTGTTCTTGTGTCCAGGAAATGTTTGTCTTTCCCCTTCCTGAGCCTAGTCTTGCTTTCTTTCTAAGTAATGGTTCCAGTGGTACAGGAAATGGTCTATGGTATATTTGTTTTGCCCATCCATAGTTATGTACACTCAAATATATGGTCAAATAGTCACCTTGTTATTAGGCTTCCCAATTTGGGAACAGTTTAAGTATTAATGTTGGTATTCTTCATTTACTTCTAAATACTGTTAATATCTATTTTATTGGTGAGGTACTATAGAGAAAATCAGTAATGGCTTTCTAATACTGAAAAGTTAGGATCGGTGTATAACTAACAAATATCTTCTTTGAAAAGAAGTAAATACTCTACCATTTATTTGTTGTGTCCTGTGTCATTCTTCATATAATGACTGTAGCATCAGGAACACAGCAATGATGGATCTAACTTGACTTGCTACAGTGAACTAGTCCCTGTCCTGCACACAGAGAACATAGCAGTTAATGAAACATGCAAAATCCCTGCTGCTCTCATGAAGCTTACATTCTAGTGAGATCCTGATGGAAGATTTGCCCTTATCTATAAAGCAAATTTGCTTTCTTGGATAATTCTAAATATAGAATAAAAGTTGCTTCTTAGCCAGAAGAATACTTTTGAAAATGCACTCTTCAGGGCGGCACGTGTGGCTCAGTGAGTAGGGCAACGGTCCCATATACTGAGGGTGGCAGGTTCAAACCCAGCCCCGACGAAACTGCAACAACACCAACAACAAAAAAATAGCTGGGCATTGTGGTGGGCGTCTGTAGTCCCAGCTACTCAGGAGGCTGAGGCAGAGAATCACCTAAGTCCAAGAGCTGCAGGTTGCTGTGAGCTGTGACCTCACAGCACTCTACTGACAACAAAATGAAACTCTGTCTCAAAAAAAAAAAAGAAAATGCACTCTTGGCTCGATGCCTATGGCTCAGCATCTAGGGCACCAGCCACATACACCAGAACTGGCAGGTTTGAATCTGGCCCAGGCCTGCCAAACAACAATGACAACTACAACCAAAAAATAGCTGGGCATTATGGCGGGCACCTATAGTCCCAGCTGCTTGGGAGGCTGAGACAAGAGGATTGCTTAAGCCCAAGAGTTTGAGGTTCCTGTGAGCTCTTGACGCCACAGCACTCTACCAAGGGAGACATAGTAGAGACTCTGTCTCAAAAAAAAAAAAAATGCACTCTTGCTTTACTTCAATATCTTGAGATCATAAAATTGCCAAAAATTTTAAAATCAGTATAGCGTCATTTTCTTGTTTTCTATTTTGTTTTTCTGGAATGTTTTCACTTCTATCTGTATATAGAGATTAGTTGTGTTAGCCTTTTTTGTTTGTGATTGTAACTTTGAGATCAAAACTATAACATCCAGAAATATCTGATGATAGCATGTTATGAATGCAGCAGACATCACAGGTGAGATTCTCCTGGGCCTCCATAATTAGTGACTTCTCTTCTAATCTAAGCTTCCCATCTCTCAGCATTTGGCCTTTGACTGCATACAGCAGTAAGCAAAGAAGCAAAAGACTTCTTGTGATTCATCACTCATTTCACAAGTAAAGCCACAAATTCTGAGATGTTCTTATATGGCATAGTTTAACAGGTTATATTTTAATATTATATTAAATATTTTGATGTTTAAGATGTTCCTAATTTCTTTCAAAGTGAAAAATATCTCTTAATTTAGTTGCTTATAAAAGAATATATTCACTACCCATTTTTCAAACAATGTATGACTATGTGAAATTTAAAAGTAAATGTCTACTATGTCCCCACCTCCAGAAAAAACTATTGATATTACTATTGTAGATTCTTCCAGACCTTGAATAAATACACGCAGTTAAAAATTTATAGCTAAATGTATACTGTTTTTAATCTGCATGGGCTCATATTATACATGCTACTCTTTAACAGACATAAGTTTTTACTTAGTAGTAAGTATATCATGAATACTTTTTCATCCTTTAATATATGTAGAATGAACAATACTGCAGTGTGTGTCCTTATATATGCTGTGTTTAGTTTATTATTTCCTTAGGAAAAGCACTATAAGTCTGAATACGCACATTTAAAAATTTTTTACTATATGTGTTGCTGAAGGTAGCACCACATTTAAAATTTTGATACATATAACCACAAAAGGAAAAGTCAAATGCATGATATTATAAGAGATAATTGTATGCTTAATGAATTTATAATCTCACAAGGAAGTAAAATATATGTACATACACAGAATGATATAGATTAGAGCATGGTTAATTTAAAGAGAGAGAGAAGATGCAATAAAAAGGAGCAGCATGCCAGAGAAAAGACTTCCTTAGAGGTGAAGAAGCTTAAGCTATATCTTACAGAGTGGATAGACCAAGTAGAGAGAATAGATGTTGACTTAATGAAATGTCAACTCAGAGAATTACAGCCATCGTGAGTTGGCATGCCCCCGCCCTATGAAGAATCTGGTATGGGGCTGCACCTGTGGCTCAGTGAGTAGGGCACTGGCCCCATATACCGACAGTGGCAGGTTCAAACTTGGCCCTGGCCAAACTGCAACAAAAAAATAGCTGGGCATTGTGGCAGGCACCTATAGTCCCAGCTACTCAGGAGGCTGAGACAAGAGAATTGCTTAAGCCCACGAGCTGGAGGTTGCTGTGAGCTGTGATGCCATAGCACTCTACTGAGGGCAACAAAGTGAGACTCTGGCTCTTAAAAAAACAAAACAAAACAAAAGAATCTGGTATGACTGAATCAGATAAGCTCCTGTGGAAATTAATGCAGGAACTACATTACGGATAAATTCTGCCATTTAAAGCTTGGCCTGAGGCCTTATAGAGAATGGAGAAATGCTATAGGATTGTGGTTCAGAGAAATGACCTTCTCTGTAAATGCTATCCTAAAGAATACCGTTACAGATGAGCATCTGGGGGCTAGTCATTGCCAGTAATCTTTAATAAACTGTTGGGTCTCTCATTAGGGGTTTTGAGAGCAATTAGTTTAAAAGTAGGCCTATGATGTCTTCATTAGACCAGAAAGACCTCTTGCAAATAATTTCAAAACTTTTTTGAAAGTTTTTTTCTCAGTGTTATTTGAGTATGGTTATATTTTCTTTAGAAATAAAGGTTATTGGCTCAGCTGGTTTCAAACCTACCACCTCAGTGTATGTGTATACCGAGGGTGGCAGGTTTGAACCCAGCCCGGACTAGCTAAATAACAATGACAACTGCAACAAAGAATAGCTGGGCATTGTGGAGGGCACCTGTAGTACCAGCTACTTGGGAGGCTAAGGCAAGAGAATTGCTTAAGCCCAAGAATTTGAAGTTACTGTGAGCTCTGATACCACGGCACTCTACCAAGGACGACTCTGTCTCAACAACAACAAAGGCTATTAATTTTCCTATTTTAAATGGCACTTGTGATTTTTTTAATTAATTTTTTTTTGGGGGGGAGACAGAGTCTCACCCAGAGTCACCCTGGGTAGAATGCTGTGGTATCACAGCTCACGGCAGCCTCAAATTCTTGGGCTTAAGCAATTCTCTTGCCTCAGCCTCTCAAGTAGCTAGGACTACAGGTTCTGGCCACAATGCCTGGCTATTTTTGGTTGTAGTTGTCATTGTTGTTTGGCAGTCCTGGGCTGGATTTAAACCTGCCAGTTCTGGTCTATGTGGCTGGCACCCTAGCTGCTGAGCTATAGGTGCCTGCTGAGCCAGCACTTGTTATTTTTAAAAAGTAATTTTATTATATAAGTATAAATATTACTAAAGCAGCTTTTTAGTTAGTGTTTGTATATAATAGAGCCTTTTCTTTTTATCATCTTCACACAGTGTTCACATTGTCCTTAGAATTTTACTGTATTTGTTGCAGTTTTCTGAATACTTTAGCAAAGCTTGCTTTATTTTTGTTTCAAATTGGCAAGTAAACAGCCTTGAACAAAAGTCCCAGCCCTCTGGATAGCAGACACGACCCACATTATAATTTAATATTAGCTACATGTAAGAACCAGCATTCATTTTGGGCAAAGGTAGTGAAGATGTAAGAAATTCAGTGACTTCAGTTTTAAAATTACTTTGTATATCAGTAGATTTTAAGCATCCGTAAACTGAAGTAGTTTTATTAATACGATATTTAATTGTAATGAGATTTTACTTTTGTTTTTTTCTTGGTAGAAAACCAGGCAAGAGCAAAGGAATCTGATTTATCAGATACTCTGAGTCCAAGCAAGGAAAAAAGCAGTGACGACACTACAGGTGAGTTTTAACCTAATATTTGCAAATCTCAGATGTTATTGGCAGTTTAGGTATACAGGTTAATGGGATGAAGATTTCAAAGTTTGTTCTTGGAGAAAAAGCAGTGTTTCCATTTATAAATCACTTCCTTGAATCTTTTTTTTTTTTTTTGGAGACAGAGTTTCAAGCTGTCGCCATGGGTAGAATACTGTGGTGTCACTGCTCACAGCAACCTCAAACTCTTGGGCTTAGGCAATCCTCTTGCCTCAGCCTCCCAAGTAGCTGGGGCTACCACAATACCTGGCTATTTTTTGGTTATATTTGTCATTGTTGTTTGGCGGCCCAGGCCAGATTCAAACCCACCAGCTCTGGTGTATGTGGCTGGCGCCGGGCCACACTCCCTTGAATCTTAGGTATTTTGTTAAAACTATTTTTAGTTCTTCAAATATGATAGCTACATAAATTCCAAGTACTTATTTTGATAAAGCTAGCTTATTGGTAGATCTAACACACTACTGTGATTATCTTTTTTTTTCTCTCTTTGCAGATGCCCAAATGGATGACCAAGACCTAAATGAACCTCTTGCTAAAGTGTCTCTATTAAAAGGTATTTTAATATGTTTTTATTTTATTATTATTATTTTTTTTTTTGGAGACAGATCCTCAAGCTGTCTCCCTGGGTAGAGTGCTGTGGCATCAAGATTATGCAGGGCAAAGTGGTAGAATGTGAAATGTACCTGTGTTTTTTTTGCCCTTTTGTCTCTAAAAAGAACTTAACACTTTTAACATAATTAGAATAAGGTAAAAATTTTAACTTTATTGAAAAAATTGTCTGTCTGTTCTGTTATCATATGGTAGCAGTTGTAAATGTCCTCATTTTCTGGTTTTCCTCATTCTCCATTGAATATCCCCTAATTCTTAGGATACGCTTCTAGAAATTTTAGGCTAAGAAATTACATAGCTGGGGCTAAGATAAGCGATGCATATAATGATACCCTATTTGTCTCACTTCTGAATAGGAAGTACATCTATTTCTTGATGTTTATGGAGTGGGCAAGAAATATATCAGCTTCTATAAAAGTGTTTTTGTTGTTTTGAGACAGAATCTCACTATGTTGCCCTCGGTAGAGTGCTGTGTCATCACAGCTTGCAGCAACCTCAAACTTTTGGGCTTACGCGATTGCAATTCCCTTTCCTCAGCCTCCCAAGTAGCTGGGACTACAGGCACCCACTACAACACCCGACTATTTTTTGGTTGTAATTGTCTTTGTTGTTTGGCAGGCCCTGGCTGGGTTCGAACCCACCAGCTCCTGTGTATGTGCCTGGCAGCCTAGCCTCTGAGCTGCAGGCACCAAGCCTATAAAAGTGTTTTTAAAATAAAGTGCCTTCAGTGGCTTATTTATAATCTGTGATTGTCAGCATTTAATCTCTTTTATATTGCCTTATTGTACACAAAAATAGTTGACATAGGCTCGGTACCTGTGGCTCAAGCAGCTAAGGTGCCAGCCACATACACCTGAGCTGGTGGGTTCAAATCCATCCCAGCCCGCCAAACAACAATGACAGCTGCAACTAAAAAAACAGCCAGGCGTTGTGTCGGGCACCTGTAGTCCCAGCTACTTGGGAGGCGGAAGCAGGAGAATCACTTGAGCCCAGGAGTTAGAGGTTGCTGTGAGCTGTGATGCCACGGCACTCTACCAAGGATGACAGCTTGAGGCTCTGTCTCAAAAAAAAAAAAAAAAAAAGTTGACATACACTGTAACTTCAGCCCTGTGGGTTAAATGTGTTGTTAATGATATACTAACACCAGGCAGCTCTCTGGGATCAGAGCAACAGTAGCAGCCTATAGAAGTTTCTCTTTGTAGAAGTGCCTGTTGTTACAGGTAGACTATTAAGGGATCTCCCAGTTCAGACCTTGAACTTCGGGATTATGTAAGGAAGAAGTCCTTAGTTATACCCTACATGACCCTACTGCTGGCATAGGTATACAGTGATGAGGCTCAGGGGAGATTACTTAGATTCTCTCTTAAAAGAAAAGTATAAATTTTTAGACCATAGTGTTAACCTTTAGAGCTGGAGAAAGGAGCAGCTTTTAAGTAGCCTCTTTATTTTTCTCATTGAAACTCTTAGCCAGGCTTCCTAAACCAGTATTTTCCAATTTTATTCTTTGTCTTAAAACAGCCAATCTACTGTAGTGTGCTACTACTTGTCACATTAGTTAGCTAAAATTAGGAAAATTATCTGAAGTATAAACATTAAACATTCATCATGAGGTATAAACAAAATAAGGACTACAATAGTACCTTTTTCCTGATATATTAATAATATTTCAGAATATTTATGCCACTTTTAAAAGAGAAATAAAGAGTAGATCTAACCACAGGTTTCTGTATGCTTAAAACCATCTCCTAGAAAAAAGTTTTTAAAAATGGAATTCAGTCCAAATAGTATCTAATGTACTTTTGCTCTGTTTAGGGAACTGTGCCAGGGACTCAGTGATTTCAAAAACTGTTCTTAGGATTTCAGGAATTTCTAATCCAATCGATAATAAGAGAGTGTAATGTAAATTTTTTAAACTTTGTATTTCCCTGATGCCTCAAAATCCTCCCTCTAACTCCCTCTCCCACTTATAAATAGAAAGGTATAAATAATAAGCCAATTCTTGGTGGTTATTGCCATCAGCCATTAGAAAAGGAGAATTATAGGTTTTTTGTTTGTTTGGACAGATGAGGAAGAAAGGTATTTTGAACTTCATGGAAGAAGGATCACTTGAGATGACCCTATAAGTTTATTATACCATGCTTGTATTCACTGACCAAAAACTGAATCTGAATTTGGTCAACTTGCAGAACATACAAAGAACCAAAGACCTAATTCTAAATGATGTGATGGGTATACAACCAGCAAAGTTATGAATGGGGAAAATTCTGTAGTACAAATGTCCCAGTTTCTTCAGAAGTAAATTAGGAGGGCTCGGCGCCTATAGCTCAACCAGCTAAGGCGCCAGCCACATACACCTAAGGTGGCGGGTTCGAATCCCCAGCCCGGACCCGCCAAACAACAATGACGGCTGCAACCAAAAAATAGCCGGGCGTTGTGGCAGGCGCCTG
>CAUYTI010025897.1:0-12543 GCA_963575145.1 Galago senegalensis
GCAGGCGCCTGTGGTCCCAGCTACTTGGGAGGCGGAGGCAGGAGACTCGCTTGAGCCCAGGAGTTGGAGGTTGCTGTGAGCGTGATGCCATGGCACTCTACCCAGGGGGACGGCTTGAGGCTCTGTCTCAAAAAAAAAAAAAAAAAAAAATCACACATGTGGTCTGCAACCTGAATTATTTAAATCAGCATACCAAAAATATTAATTTATTGAAATACAAGGGTATCTGACTAACTTTTCACTTATGTTAGAGCTGTTTGGGTTTGCATAAAATTTTAATGGTTAAAATTGAAGTCCAGAACTAACACACAGAACCTGTAGGCAGAACCTTCAAATCTAGAACCAGTAAAAGATTTGATGGTGAAACAGACGAAGACATTGATGATGACAAAGTAATGATTCTCTGGGGCGGGGGGGCGGGTGTGATTTAATCATCATGTGATCTTAACCAGTTTGAAATGAGAATTTCTTCTTCTTTTTTTTTTTTAGAGAGTCTCACTTTGTCACCCTTGGTAGAGTGCTGTGGCATCACAGCTCACAGCAACCTCTAGTTCTTGGGCTTAGGCGATTCTCTTGCCTCAGCCTCCCAAGTAGCTGGGACTACAGGCACCTGCCACAATGCTCGGTTATTTTTTGTTGCAGTTTGGCTGGGGCCGGGTTCGAACCTACCACTCTTAGTATATGGGGCCGGCACCCTACCCACTGAGCCACAGGTGCCACCCTGAATTGAGAATTTGAATAGAAAAAGTAGTGTAAAGTTGCCATCAGAATAATTATTATAATTGCAAAACAAAAACTATACAAGAAAATTTTTGTTCATTTTCTTTTTCTTTTTTATTGAGACACAGTCTCACTATGTCACCCTCAGTAGAGCGCTGTGGCATCACAGCTCACAGCAACCTCAACTCTTGGGTTTAAGTGATTCTCTTGCTTCAGCCTCCCAAGTAGCTGGGACCACAAACGGCCACCAGAACGCCCAGCTATTTTTTTGTTGCAGTTGTTTAGCTGGCCCAGACCAGATTTGAACCCACCACCCTCGGTGTATGTGGCTGGCACCATAACCACTATGCTATGGGCACTGAGCCTAAATTTTTGTTCATTTTCTAAATATTCACTGAGTACTTTATGTACAATGAACATTCTGATAGACACAGCTGTGTGGATATAGAGGTTAGTTTATTTGATCATTGCTTTCCCCACTCCCTCCAGGAATTCACAATTTAGTTGGTAAAGAAAGCTAATTAAGCAAATAGTTTTAATATGTATTAGAGAGGCTAAGGTGAACATTTAGATGGGTCATGGTGAGAGCACAAAAGAACAAAATAACTCATTTCACACTGTTGTGCCCCATGTCAAGTGCTCTATACATATGTGACATTAAGACCAAAGGAAATGGTACTAACTGACAGCTGCCTTCTGAAAAACATGCACAAGATGTTTAGGACATTACACAACCACATTATCACTGAGCTTTTTGGTTGTTTTTTTTTTGGAGGGGAGGAGACACAGTCTCACTATGTCACCCTTGGTAAGTGCCATGGCATCACAGCTCACAGCAACCTCAAACTCTTAGACTTAAGCAATTCTGTTGCCTCATCCTCCCAAGTAGCTGGGACTACAGGTACCCACCACAACCCCTGGCTATTTTTTTGTTGCAGATGTCATTGTTGTTTAGCTGGCCCGGGTCAGGTTTGAACCCTGCCACCCTTGGTGTATGTGGCCAGAGCCATAACCACTGTGCTACGGGCGCCAAGCCATCACCGAGTCTTTTTAAAAGGAGCTACAAAGGAGTATGTTTAGCATGATTCTATTTGTATGACAATATTCCCTTTATAATGTTCTATTAAAATACAAGTATTTAGGCTCGGTGCCTGTGGTTCAAGTGGCTAAGGTGCCAGCCACATACACCTAAGGTGGCGGGTTTGAATCCAGCCCAGGCCCACTAAACGACAGCTACAACCAAAAAATAGCCAGGCGTTGTGGTGGACGCCTGCGGTCCCAGCTACTTGGGAGGCTGAGGCAGGGAGTTGGAGGTTGCTATGAACTGTGATGTCACAGCACTCTACCCAGGGGGACAGCTTGAGGCTCTGTCTCAAAAAAAAAAACCCAAAAATACAGGTATCCATAAAGTTCATGTGCAATTTACTATGTTACTTTATTTTAAAATGCACATGTCCACCTTAATGTCCACCAATTTAATGTCCACCTTGTATATACTATCTATGCAGAAAAAGTCTATAAAAATACTTAAAATATTAGCAGAGGTTATATCTGGGTGGTGAGATTACTGGGGTATTATTTTTTTATCTATCCTTTTTTTACTTTACAGGTTTTGGCTGAGTTTGAACCTGCCCCCTCTGGCATATGGGCCTGGCACCTTACTTCTTGGAGCCACAGGTGCCACCCTGTACTTTAAATGTTTGTCCAATGAACAATGCTTGCTTTCCTAGTAACAGTGGAGGCCAGGCACAGTGGCTACGCCTACAATCCTAGCACTCTAAGAGGTCAAGGTGGGAGGAGCCCTTGAGCTCAGGAGTTAAGAGACCACCCTGAGCAAGAGCCAGATTCTATCTATACTAAAATAGAAAAATTAACTGGGAGTCCTGGCCGGCACCTATGGTCCTGGCTACTTGGGAGGTTTAAGTTTGAGGTTACAGTGAGCAATCTAGCCTGGGCAACAGAGTGAGACTCTGCCTCACAACAATAAAAAAAAAAAATCCAATGAAACAAAACCATTGAGTTTTAGACACATGTTACACACATGTAACACACACTTATAAGCATACTGAGGCCAGAGATTTTTATGTTTCTGTAGATTTCCCAATGTTAGGTAGTTACACAAATAGCACTAAAAACTTCTTAGTCTACAAATATTACCAGATGATGTCCCAAAGAAAGGTGTCTAGGTTAGTCCTCTTCTGCAAGATGGCAAACCAAGCCCAGGCACCTGCCCTTGGAAGACTGGGATGTTTTACCTACGACACAGTGAATGACACCACATGAATCACTCAGCGTGGCTGAAAGGAACAAGACACAGACTAAAGTGTCATAGATAATAGAAGTTTACTAATTCACGTAGCATGAAGTCCAGACAAAGGTGGGTTCCAAGACTGATTATCTCAGTAACTCAACAATTCTAGGATTCTGGGTCAGCCTTCCGTTGACTTTGGTGGCTTTCCCTCCTGGCAGTTCCCAACATGAGTGCCTCACAGGAGAACTTCTAAAGCAGGAAGGGGGGGGGGTGGCATTTCTGCTCTTCCTCTTCCATTTCTCTCCTTTGTTCAGGAATTCAAGCCTTTCCCAGAATCTCCCTAGCAGACAGCTTCCTACATTTTATTGACCACATGTGACAGTTCAGTGTTAGGAATAACACAGGGAATTCTCTTGAGATCTGGATTTTTAAAAAAGAAAAAAAAAAGCAGGGAAAAAACAACACTTAGTTGAAAGAAAAAACACAATGACCCCTACCTAAATCAAGACCTGGGGGGTGGGGAGGAAATTACCATTATCATTATTGCCCTAGGCCAGCAGTTTCCAAAAAAATTTAATATGAACTACAAATGAAGCCACATACATATATATCCAAGAGTCAGTTTTGGGAAAGCTAAAACAAGTCTTTGCTCTTTTATAAATGAGTTACAACAGCAATAAGCAACATTGCCTCCAACCAGCGTAATTAGAAGTGCCAAAGGTGCATCCAGCATTATTCCAAAGGTATCTTGGTTTTAAAATGTAGACTTTGAGTTCCTGAGCTACAGTTCGACTATGACCCTATATGTGTAGTCTTTTTTGTGTGTGTGTGAGACAGAGTCTCAGTACGTCACCCTCAGTAAAGTGCCGTGACATCATAGCTCATAGCAAACTCAAACTCTTGGGCTTATGCAATTCTCTTGCCTCAGCCTCCCAAGTAGCTGGGACTACAGGAGCCCATCACATGCCTAGCTATTTTTTTGGTTGTAGTTGTCATTGTTGATTTTAGCTAGCACCACGCTGGGTTCGAACTCTCCAGCCTTGGTGTATGTGGCTGGCGCCCTACCCACTGAGCTATGGGCGCTGCCCTCATATGTGTAGTCTTAAATGAGTCACTTTGCTTATCTGAGTCCCAGTTTCCTCATTTTTTTTTTTTTTTGAAACAGAGTGTCACTATGTCACCCTTGGTAGAGTGCCATCACAGCTCCCAGCAACCTCAAACTCTTGGGCTTAAGTGATTCTCTTGACTCAGCCTCCTGAGTAGCTGGGACTACAGGCGCCACAAGGCCTGGCTATTTTTGTTTGCAGTTGTCATTGTTGTTTAGTTTGAACCCATCAGCCTTAGTGTATGTGACCGACACCCTACTCACTGAGCTACGGGCGCCGAGCCCCAGTTTCCTTATCTTAAACCAGGTAGTTCCTTACCAGGCTTTTGAACTCTGGCACTCTTATGATTTACGCTGTATTACTGTTCAGTTGGAGGACCTTACCAGCCTGTTATCTGATGGTAGCTAGGGGCAGTGACATCGAGAAGTCATTTAGGACACTTTGATGTCACTGGGCAAAACACACTTTCAGAAGGAAAGACAAGTGATGACTTGTCATTCATTTACTCAGTAAGTATTACAGGGCACCCACATGTACCATGGTGACTCAGGATTAAGTAAGAATAAGATGTGGTCTCTGCCCTCAGGGTGCTTACAATCTAGTAGGAAGGGAATAGAGACAAGCAGATAAGCAATAACCACCAGGTATGGAGCGAGCTCGGACAGAGGAAGGAGAGGGCGTACATGGAGGAGCACCCAGCCCATCTGAGGGAAGGTGAGAGAAGCCTTCCTGGAAGAGCTGATACCCAACTGAGGCCTAAAGGACAAGAACATGGTTGCCTCCTGGCATTGTAGGGCACTGTCTGGCCTAGTGGGCATCTCATCCTGCACTTTACCTGCTTTCCTTCTTTTCTCTAACTTGTTTTCTATTCCTTTTCCCAATTTGTTTGCTCCAGGTGTCTGTACAGCCTGGGGTCAGGCAGAAGGACCACAAGGAAAACACTGCAGCAAATGAAGGTTTCTATCTCAGATCCTTCCACCACCACCCCCCTCCCGCACCATCACTTCCAGAACCACCCTCACCACGTCCACCACCATTACCTCATTCACCATCACCACTACCACCTTTATCACTGCCACCATTGCCATCCCCACCACCACCTCTCAACACCATCATCATCACCAACATATACACCACCTCTGTCGCCACCCAAAAAGCACACAGGTGAGCCTTCCTTTAATCCCAAAACTATGTACGAAATCCAAGTTAATATAATGAACAAAGGAAAGGAGGATTATTTGCTTTTCCAAATGATTCCATCTAAAGTAACTGTAAATACTTCAGTTTCCCTAGTGGTTTTCTAAATGTGCATTGGTTTACAAACATTTTAATTGTCAAGATCTCTATTTTAAGAAGTAAGGCATGTCAGGGAGGATTTTCATGCTGAGAGAGACAGGCAAGCGAGAAATTCATTAGGCCTCTTTCTTGATTCATTAAATTAATTGAGAAGAGTTTTACTGAACATGCAAATCTATTAAACACTAAGCAGTTTTAGTTAGTTAGCTATAAATCAGTGACTATAAAGGTAGAAGTTAATTCCATCAGCAGTACTCCTATATATAAATAGTATACCTATATAAAAATTTCTGATACTTACATAAATGTATATGATACATGTACTTATATATGTATCACATATTTTAATATATACTTATATACATAGATATCACATATTTGTATACATAAATATACATATGTAGTATCTATCATATATGTGATTAATGTATATTAATTTTTTTTTTGAGACAGAGCCTCAAGCTGTCACCCTGGGTAGAGTGCTATGGCATCACAGCTCACAGCAACCTCCAACTCCTGGGCTCAAGCAATTCTCCTGCCTCTGCCTTCCAAGTAGCTGGGACTACAGGTGCCTGCCACAATGCCCGGCTATTTTTTGGGTGCAGCCATCATTATTGTTTGGCAGGCCCGGGCTGGATTTGAACCTACCAGCTCAGGTGTACGTGGCTGGTGCCTTAGCCACTTGAGCCATAGGTGCCAAGCCTATATTACTGTTTCAAATATGCTTCTGTAGGTTGTCAAATTTAGGTTAGGGATTGAGGTAGATTATAAAAATGGCTACAGATTTCTCTCATCTTGTATCCACATCCCTTGTGATATGACTTTGCCATTCTTCTCATCAAGAAGGAGAATATTTCCACCCCTTGACTCTGGTTCTAGGTTGGCCATGTGACTTCTTTGGGATCTAGCAGGGACAGATAATATCTTTAGGATGTTGACAGATCTGACATAAGCAGAGGCTTTAAAAATGCATGTACATCAGGGTTTGTCCTCTCTTGCTGGTCTGGGAACCCTACTATCATCTCACCATGTGCTCTAGTCAGGGCTGGCTTGCTGGAGGATAACAGACCATGTGGAACAGAGATGAGCTAGCCCAGCTGAGGCCCTCCTAGGGCAAAAAGTCACCAATCACCACATACACTTACCTGCACAAAGCCATCTCAGACCATCCAACCCCAGCTAAACTGGACCAGAGGAATCACCAAGCTCACAAAGCAAGACTCATGAGAAACAGTAAAACGTTTACTATTTTAAGCCACTAAATGTTGTGGGGGGTTGTTATATAGCCAGAGCTAACTGATATGGGGACCATGTTTAATTGTGTTTCGCTTTCCTCTTTAATTTTTATCCCTTCCAAAAAGCTTGTGTAAGACGTTTGGTTTATGGGAGCCACAGTTGCCACACACATGATCTTTCATTTTCTTCCAATTCTAAAAGCTCTCATGCTCTTATATTATTTTTTTTTTTTATTTATTTATTTTTTTTGAGACAGAGCCTCAAGCTGTTCCCCTGGGTAGAGTGCCGTGGCATTACAGCTCACAGCAACCTCCAACTTCTGGGCTCAAGCGAGTCTCTTGCCTCTGCCTCCCAAGTAGCTGGGACCACAGGCGCCCGCCACAACGCCCGGCTATTTTTTTGGTTGCAGCTGTCATTGTTGTTTGGCAGGTCTGGGCTGGGGATTCGAACCCGCCACCTTAGGTGTACGTGGCTGGCACCTTAGCCGGTTGAGCTATAGGCACCGAGCCATGCTCTTATATTATGAAACTGCCTTTCTGAGCTGTGGTCTTTACAGAAGAAAGCGGAGAGGGAATGAAGGTAGTAAAAGTGAAGCATGAGAGGAGCGAGAAGGGAGCTGGAGGGTGAATTAAGGTGGTGATGGTGGGACGCTGAGACTAAAAAGAGAGGATGGTATAATTCATAAAGTGTTGACTAACTTTGTGGGAGAAGTTTGTCCTATTAAATCAGAATTTCTTTTCTTTTTTTGAGACAGAGCCTCAAGCTGTCACCCTGGGTGGAGTGCCATGGCATCACAGCTCACAGCAACCTCCCAATGCCTGGGTTCAAGTGATTCTCCTGCCTCTGCCTCCCAAGTAGCTGGGACTACAGGCGCCTGCCACAATGCCCGGCCATTTTTTTTGGTTGCAGCCATCATTGTTGTTTGGTGGGCCTGGGCTGGATTCGAACCCGCCAGCTCTGGTGTTATGTGGCTGGCGCCTTAGCCACTTGAGCCACAGGCGCCGAGCCTAAATCAGAATTCCTATGAAACTCCCACTCACTGACTCTAGATGTCCCTATGTTAAATTGCCAATACACATTTTAAAATTCCCTTTATAGGTTCAGCGCCTGTGGCTCAAGCGGCTAAGGCGCCAGCCACATACACTGGAGCTGGCGCGTTCCAATCCAGCCCGGGCCCACCAAACAACAATGATGGCTGCAACCAAAAAAAATGGCTGGGCATTGTGGCAGGCGCCTGTAGTCCCAGCTACTTGGGAGGCAGAGGCAGGAGAATTGCTTGAAGGTTGCTGTGAGTGGTGATGTCACAGCTCTACCCAGGGCAACAGCTTGAGACTCTGTCTCAAAAAAAATAAAAATAAAATAAAATTCCCCTTATATTCCATTCCTTAGTTCCTCTCAAACTTTTTTCACTATCCAAAGTATGTTTCTGTATTTTCTTTTTTTTTTTTGGAAACAGAGTCTCACTTGGTTACCCTGGGTAGAGTGCTGTGGCATCATAACTCACAGCAACCTCAAACTCTTGGGCTCAAGCAATTCTCTTGCCTCTGCCTCCCAAGTAGCTGGGGCTACAGGTGCTCACAAAATGCCTGGGACTATTTTTTAGAGAGGCGGGGGGAGGGGGGTGTCTTGCTCTGGCTTGGACTGGTCTCGAACCTGTGAGCTCAGGCAATCCATCTGGCTCGGCCTCCCAGAGTGCTGGGATTGCAGACGTGAGCTACCTCGCCTGGCTTAGTTTCTCTATTATGGTAGTTAGAATGTTTTAGCTATAAGTGACAGATGCCCAACTCAAACTAGCTCAAGCAAAAAATAATATACAGTAGAACCTCCATAGCTGACCTCCCTACATTGACACCTCCTTAAGTTGACCTAATTTTCAGAGACCAGACATGCAGCACATGCATGTTTCAGTACAGTAGGCCTAGTCTCTCATGCTGACCACCTCTGTATGTTGACCAGTTTGTTACAGTCCTGTTATCGAGGTTTTACTGTATTAGCTTTTGCATCTTAGAAGCCCAGATCATCCTTAGGCTTCAGGCAAGATTGAATGTAGTTGCTCAACCAATGTCCTCAAGGAACTGTCTCCCTATCTCTACCTCTAGGATCTGCCTTCCTCTGACTTGTTTTATCTGTATCCTCCAATCCCTGACCTATTGTTGAGTTTGACTTGAGTGGTAGCAACTGCCTATTGTGTCTCTCCATCTTGGGTGGTCGAAGCCTTTCTCCTCATCCCTGCCTCTTACCCTAATCATGTCAAGGTACAAGGAGACACTCTATTTCCCAAATCAGAAACTGAGAAGTTGGGCAGCGCATGTGGCTCAGTGGGTAGGGTGCCAGCCCCATATACTGAGGGTGACAGGTTCGAGCCTGGTCCTGGCCAAACTGCAATAAAAAATAGCCAGATGCTGTGGCAGGCACCTGTGGTCCCAGCTACTGGGGAGGCTGAGGCAAGAGAATCGCCTAAGCCCAGGAGCTGGGAGGTTGCTGTGAGCTGTGACACCGCATGCTACAGAGGGCAAAATAAAAAAAAAAAGGAAAGAAAAAGAAACTGAGAAGTTATCCCAGACTTCTCCATTAGTTCTCATATGTAATAGACCATAAAGCCAAGTCATTTCTACACCATTTGTGTCTTTGGAATTTGTGACCGCTCTCCATGACCCTTGACACTGTTCTCTGTCATACACTATTACTTCTGATGTGGAAGAGAAAAATTTCTTCCTAACCAATCTTTGCTTTGTTCCCTATTACCTATTCTCCATGCCTAGAGTAATTTATTAAAAGTGTAAAATCTGGGTGGTGCCTGTGGTTCAGTGAGTAGGACGCCAGCCCCATATACTGAGGGTGGTGGGTTCAAACTTGGCCCCAGCCAAACTGTAACAAAAAAATAGCCAGACGGTGTGGCGGCTATTTAGAAGGCTGAGGCAAGAGAATTGCCTAAGCCCAGCAGCTAGAGGTTGCTGTGAGTTGTGATGCCACAGCACTTGACACCATGGCACTCCACTGAGGGCAACAAACTGAGACTCTGTTTCTTTTTTTTTTTTTTTTTTTTGAGACAGAGCCTCAAGCTGTCCCCCTGGGTAGAATACCGTGGCATCACGCTCACAGCAACCTCCAACTTCTGGGCTCAAGCGAGTCTCCTGCCTCGGCCTCCCAAGTAGCTGGGACCACAGGCGCCCGCCACAACACCCGGCTATTTTTTGGTTGCAGCCGTCATTGTTGTTTGGTGGGTCCAGGCTGGGGATTCAAACCCACCACCTTAGGTGTACGTGGCTGGCGCCTTAGCCGGTTCAGCTATAGGCGCTGAGCCAGTCCCTCTAAATTTGAAGTAATGAGTCTAATAGTTTATCTGAAAAAACACGAATATGCATTACTTCCCACGTTTCCCAACTTTCTGGATCCTAAGTAGTGTATTTATTAAACAGCACTCCCAGCTTGGTGCCTGTGAGCTGTGACGCCACGGCACTCTACCCAGGGTTACGGCTTGAGGCTCTGTCTCAAAACAAAAACAAAAACAACAAAACAGCACTCTCCCACCCCCGACTAACAGTTGGATCCATTTGCTTTAACTTTAGAGGTCATATTGAGTGTACTATTTGAAGTCTTAACTAAAGTAGTTCAAAAATAAATTTATTTTATGTCTCAGGTGTAGACACCTGTAGTTTTATGCATACTATCCAGGGAAATGGTAATGCGGGTTAGCTTAGGGAAGTGGATGAATGTCTGCTAGGAATGGGAGCCTCAATTCAGAGAGTTCATTAACTCTCTTGCTGAAACTCCAAACTCCTAGTAAAAGTTAGTCTATGAAAAGATGAAAAAGAAAGAAATCCAATATGTCCCATATAAATAAGTGCTGTAGAAGGGATAGAAATTACACCTTATTCTGGCTTGGCGCCCGTAACTTAGTAGTTAGAGCTCTGGCCACATACACCGAGGCTGGCGGGTTTGAACCCCGTCCAGGCCTGCTAAAGAATGACAACTGCAGCAAAACAAAAAAACAGCTGAGCATTGTGGCAGGTGCTTATAGTCCCAGCTACTTGGGAGGCTGAGGCAAGAGAAACATTTAAGCCCAAGAGTTTGAGGTTGCTGTGAGCTGTGATGCCACAGCACTCTACAGTAGGCAACAAAGTGAGACTCTGCCTCACACACACAAAAAAAAAAAAAAAGAAGAAGAAGAAATTATACCCTATTCTAAAGATGTTGAGAAAAAGAAAACCCCTAGAAGAGGTCTTATCTTCTGTAGAAAGTAGAAGACATTTTCAGGAAATGTTTGGATTCTCAAAACAACATATTGATGGAAAAATCTAAAATATCACTCTTTTTGGATTAAAAGAGAAAAACCAAATGATCCATTCAGTGGATAGAGAAAAGTATTTGATAAAATCCAATACTAATTCTTGATTAAAAAGAACTTTTATCAACCTAGGGATACACAAAGCTGCAATTGGATTATGGGTATCAAATACGGATGAAACATTAGAAGGATTCCCTTTAAAATCAGGATAAGGTAAGGCTGTCTACAATCACCACTTCTATTTATCATTGTATTAGAAGTCCTAGTTAGAGGGTTCAAACCTGGCCCCGGCCAAAAACTGCAAAAATAAATAAATAAATAAATGAATTCTAGCTAGAAAATAAAAAAAAAGAAAAAAGAAAAGAAAAAGAGATGCAAGGTCTAAGTAGTAGCAACAAACAGCCAGAAAACTCAATTCTTAGAGAAAGATACTATTTTAAAAGTCATAAAGAAACTACATCAATATCTCTATATCTATCCAAGGAATAAATCTAACAAAAGATGTGTTTATATGCCACACAAGAAGAATATTATAAAATTTAATTAATTAATTAATTAATTAATTTAGAGACAGAGTCTCACTTTGTCGCCCTCATTAGAGTGCCATGGCATCATAGATCACAGCAACCTCAGATTCTTGGGATCAAGTGATTCTCTTGCTTTAGTTTCCCAAGTAGCTGGGACTACAGGCACCCACCACAATGCCTGGCTATTTTTAGAGATGAGTTCTCGCTCTGGCTCAGGCTGGTCTGGAACCTGCGAGCTCAGGTAATCCACCCGCCCCGGCCTCCCAGAGTGCTAGGATTATAGGCATGAGCCACTGCACCGGCCTATAAAATTTTATTTAAATGCACATCATCTGGATGAGGGGTATACTTTTTATAACTTTGACTCAAATTGTACAAAAATAATTTTCATAACCAAAACATTTGTACACCCCCTTATTATTCTGAAATTAAATAATACATTACAGAAAACCTATACAAATGCAGAGACAACTTATGGTTTCATAGTATGTGTGTGTGTGGGTATGCACATGTGTGTGTATGTGTGTGTATATACATGCGTACATGCACAGAACAAGGTCTAGAAATAAAAGCAACAAAATGTTAGTATTTGTTCTCATCAGGTAGTGGGATTATAAATTTTTGGAATATTTTACTATTTTCTAATTTTTTATGATGACCCATAAATTGCATAGTTTATGTGGTATTTAAAATTTATATGAACTATATCACATACATATATCCCTTTAAAAACTTAATTCATAGACTTTATTTCTTAGAGCAGCTATTTTTTTAATTTGTATACTATGACTATATATTACCAGTATAAATAAGTCATGAGAACCTTTTCTTTTCTCTCTCTCTCTTTTTTTTTTACAGTTTGGCTGGGGCTGGGTTTGAACCTGCCACCTCTGGCATATGGGGCCTGGGGCCCTACTCCTTTGAGCCACAGGTGCTGCCGCCCCTTCTTTTCTCTTTTTTGAGGTTACATATGTTTACCTTCTTCATCAAGGCTGCTAAAACTTTGTCCTTCGGTCAGTAAATCTCGCTTCTCATCCTTCCATTCCTGGCTAATCGAGGACACAATCTCCTGGGAGGTCGCCTTTAAGGCAGCAATGGAGTTACACCGTTTCTTAGAAG
>CAUYTI010025898.1:0-16651 GCA_963575145.1 Galago senegalensis
GCTGAACTTTCCCGGAATACCTTTCCACATTCATTACATTTGTAAGGTTTCTCTCCAGTGTGGATTTTCTGATGCCGTGCAAGTCGTGAAATGTAATTGAAGACCTTGCCACATTCATTACACTTGTAAGTTTTCTTTACATTATGGACTCTCTGATGACTTCTAAGGCTTGATTTTTTATTAAACACCTTGGCACATATATCACATTTAAATTGATTCCCTTCCTCATGCGTTATTTGATGAATATTGAAATGTAAGCCTCGATTAAAGGCTTTGTCCCACTCAGTACATTTGTGATGTTCTGTCACTATGTGTAGTTTCTCACTTTGTGGGAATAATGAATCCATAAGATTATACTCATGTTCATGAGAAAAGTGGGGTTTCATAGGAGAAGGAATTCTGTGGGGTGGGGAAATCAAGAAATCACTGTTGACAGATGGCTCCATGGGATTACATTCATAAATTTTCTCTTCCTTCTTCAATAGCTGCATCTCTGGTAAATCTGACTGGGTGTTCAATCCTAGCTGATTATTAACAAGCTTGTTTTCTGAATTGCTCCTATCATGCTGATCTCTCCTACCAGTGAGATTTCCTTGGGTCATACGGACTCCACTACAATGTCTTTCATCTTCTCTCCACTGATACTCAAAGTTATGTATATTTGTCTGGATTTCCCTAAAGCAAAAGTCTTCAATGTCATGTTTTTTATTCCTTTCCAACATCATTCTGGGGTATATTTCTTCTATACTACTGCTCTCTGTAGGTGGCAATTCATTTATCACACATATAGAAGTGATACCTACAAGATATAAAGAACCACAGGCATCTGATGAATTACACATGGTCATTAAACACCTCCTATTGAAATATATAACATTATACCAAAAGTAGCATAGGCACAGCGCACAGAGTTATAAAACATACAATTTCCTAACTGTTACAAAAACCAGGTTTTTTTTTTAATATATTGAAAAGGTGATTATGTGTAATTCAAAAGAGTAGGCAGGGAAGGTTAGCATGAAACAAAACTATTAGCAAAACCCCTTGCAAAAACCCATGTTAACCCTGAAAGGAGAGTATTTTTACCCAGCAGGCAAAGCACTGCAATGTGCTAAAAGCACAAGGGTGTTCAGTAATTGAAGGAAATGATGTATTTGTACTTGTAAATGGATGAACTAGGGTAACAGAAACATTACTTGGAAAAAACTGAGAAATATAATCCTATACAACATAATTCAGGCAACTATGATTTGAATATTCATGTTGGTCAAAGTTCATCTGCTGAGGTCCTATTCAGAATTTAGCAGTCTTTACAAACTCCATGCAGTATTCTTATTCTTTTTCTTTTTTTGTTTAGCAGGCCTGGGCAGGGATAGAACCCACCAGGCCCAGAGCAATGGGCCCGCCTGCTCCATGCAGTATTTTTAGCCATCAACCAGTTTGAACTTGTTAGAGTAACCGAGAGATAAATTATGTTTCATGTGAAACAGGAGGTCCACAGCATTTATGTATCTAACCCAAATATGCACATTAAATGAGAAAAACAAGACTTGAGCCAGGGCCTGGAGGCTCACACATGTCCTTATGAGGGCTCATTCATGTTCAGGAATAACTGCTGATCCAAGCAGCACCAGAAACAACAGGTCATAGATAACAGAGGAGCACAGGAAGGAACAGTTCAAGGGATACAGAAAGTCTCAGCTATGTTGCCAACAGGGTTACTCAGTCATCCCTCATGGACAATGGTGTGTGAGTTATCACCCAGGATGCACCCTATTTAGGTACCAGTGAAGATAACAACTTAGGCATTGTCTTACAAAAGTCTGCAATGAAGCAACTGTGCTTACACAGTAATAGTAGTGTTGGTGGAAAATAGTCTTATGGAAACTGCTGTGCCCAGCAATATAAAAAGTAATATGCTAACCCCCCAACCCCCGTGCTTACTAAAATACTAAATACATAATATGTCTTTACATGGGTATGCAGACACAGACATTATACATATAAATCTATGGGAAAAGAATTATACCATGTCATTTAAAATTCTAACTATGGGCTCGGCGCCTATAGCTCAACCGGCTAAGGCACCAGCCACATACACCTAAGGTGGTGGGTTCGAATCCCCAGCCCGGACCCGCCAAACAACGATGGCTGCAACCAAAAAATAGCCGGGCGTTGTGGCGGGTGCCTGTGGTCCCAGCTACTTGTGAGGCAGAGGCAAGAGACTCGCTTGAGCCCAGGAGTTGGAAGGTTTCTGTGAGCTGTAATGCCATGGCACTCTACCCAGGGGGATAGCTTGAGGCTCTGTCTCAAAAAAAAAAAAAAAAAAGAGAAAAAAAATTCTAACTATGGTAGGAAAGGAAAGGTGATTTAGCAACCAAGACATAAGTACCCCATTCTCAACTAATGAGACTAAAGCTATGGCACTGAGGCTAAAATGGAAGAGATTGGAAGGAGAGATGGTTTGATGATGTAGGAAGAAATTAGGTTTATAAGTCTTACAATGTTTACTATGAAATTAAATTCATCACATTGAATGAGCTTTGAATTCTATTTCTAGCATATATTCAACAAATTCTATATATAGATTCTAGAGGACCGTCTATGGCCATACCACCCCGAATGTGTCCCATCTCCTCTGATCTCAGATGCTAAGGTACATTAGGCCTGGTTGGTACTTGGGTGGGAGATTCTACGAAATCATGTGCAGGTATGCTGTCAGTGAGATCCAAAAGGAAATACCTGGATATGGCCTGGAGAAGAGAGGGATCATCTCATACTGTACTCACAAAGATAGAAAATGTAGCAATGTAGACATATCCTGGGTGTAGAATGATGATTCACTGGTCAGGTAGAGGGATGTTTGAAGAAACAAAGCTAGGATGCTATTACTGAAATCTGCCCTTGGGCTGGGCCCCGTGACTGATGCCTGTAATCCTAGCAGTCTGGGATGCTGAGGCAGGTGAATTACTTGAGCCCAGGAGTCTGAGACCAGCCTGAACAAGAGTTAAACCCTCCCTATACTAAAAATATAATCATTAGCCAGGTGTTGTGGTGGGTACATGTAATCCTAGCTACTCAGGAGTCTTAGCAAGAAGATCCCTTGAGACTCAGAGTTTGGGGTTGACACCAGGACACTCTACCCAGGGTGACACAGTGAGATTCTGTCTCAAAAAAAGAAAGAATGAAAAAAAAACCCACCCTTGATCACGTTAGTGAAATTAAATAACAACCTCACTAACTATAATATTTAATAAATAGTATGTCTTTATAGAAAGCAATAACAGGTTTGGCCTATAAAAATAAGAAGTGGGTCAGGCACCATGGCTCATGCCTATAACCCTAGCACTCTGGGAGGCTGTGGCCAGTGGATTGCCTGATCCTAGAAGTTCAGAGACCAGTCTGAGTAAGACTGAGACCAGTCTCCACTAAATATAGAAATACTAGCCAGGCATTGCAGTGGGTACCTGCATTCTCAGCTACTTTGGAGGCTGAGGCAAGAGGATTGCTCAAGCCTGAGTTTGAGGTTGCTGTAAGCTATAAAGCCATGGAATTCTATCCAGCACAACAGAGTGAGAATATGTCTCAAAATAAAAAAAAAGCCTCAGTGCCTGCAGCTCAAGTTGGCTAAGGCGCCAGCCACATGCACCAGAGCTGGCAGGTTTGAATCCAGCTGGAACCCACCAAACAACAATGACAGCTACAACCAAAAAATAGCCGGGCATTGTGGCAGGTGCCTGTAGTCCCAGCTACTTGGGAGGCGGAGGCAGGAGACTCGCTTGAGCCCAGGAGTTGGAGGTTGCTGTGAGCTGTGATGCCACAGCACTCTTCCCAGGGAGACAGCTTGAGGCGCTGTCTCAAAAAAAAAAAAAAAATAGAAAAACTGTTCCAAACTGTTCTGGTGGGCTCCTCAGAAGGCTCAGGCAGGAATGTCCCTTGAAACCAGGAGTTTGAGGTTTCTATGAACTATGATGCCATGGCACTCTACCCAGGGCAACAGAGTAAGACTCTGTCTTTAACAAAACAAACAAACAAACAAACAAACAAAATGGTGTGAGGAGGTTCTTGCTCTGGCAGGTCCAGGCGGAAGGGAGTGGAGGCAGGACAGTTTCTCACTGCATTGAGGGGAAATAGTGATGGGACAATAAAGACTTAAAAGACATTAAAAAAAACCCCACAAAACAAAAAAAAGCCAAAGAAATTTATTGTACTTCACAGATACATTCCCACCCATCTGGAGTTTTTTGCTATTTCCACTTCACTCTCCTGACTCCAGAGCTGCTTCTTTGCTCCAACATTGACAAAATACTCAGGTCAAAAAGAGAGATTCCCACTCATAGATATGAAAAATAAATGCACATCAAGTCCTGGTGCTCTTCCAAATCCCAGCCTCACGTGAAGGTAAGAGGGGACATTACAGAGAGATCTAGGGAAACATTTCAGAAATTCATCCACTGAATATCCACTTCTAAATGCTGAGGGAACAGAGTCAGATGCTGCCGTCCAGCAGACTTCCCAAAACTACTGAACCAGAGCACAGGGGTAGAGAATAAAGAATTGGCTATTTAAAAAGTCCTATGGTTACCAGCACACCTCTGCCTTGGTATGGTAAAAGGTGCAGAGAACATAAACAAAGGGACAGGTAATGTCCAGATGGCACATTGAGAAGCTTTTCATTTCTGAATAAATACAGCTTTGATCTTAGTCAGAACATAGGGGGTTCCAAGAGGAAATAAGGAAAAATAGAAAGGTATGCAAGGATAGATCCTAACTTCGGGAGAAAAGTAATCCTCACCCAGGGAGACCAGGTTCCTATAGTTCTCCAACATCACGTCCCTGTATAAAGTCCTCTGAGCAGAGTCCAGGCACGTCCACTCCTCCTGAGAGAATTCTATGGCCACATCCCTGAATGTCAAAGGGCTCTGAAATGAAAACACATTTTACCAAAGGGTTATGGGTAGAGTTCTTATGTTTCCACAAAAAGGGAAGACAGAGGTGAGAGGATGGACTCATTGAGATGAGTGTTCCTACAAATCCAAGTAAAGTATTTCTGAGCACATTATATCTCTTTTCTTCTGTTTTACTGTAGTCTTCAATTGAAGGTTCTAATATCCTTTAAATGAGGGTATTTCTCATTCTTGTGGACAATATAAGAAATTGACAAATACATCAATGCAGGGCTATTTCTGTATGTGTGTTAGATACTATTTTTGACACAGAAAGTGATATTGAGTGTCGAGATGAGCTAAAGGATGGGTGGTAACTTCAGATATAACAACATTCATGGTGCCTTTAAGGAAAGGCCAGAATCTAAAATGCAAGATGATGGCAGCAAGAGCAGTGACTGAAGCTTCTGAACACTTCCCTGTGCTAGGTGCTATGCTAAATACCACATACCAACATAATAGCCCATGACAGAAAGCTCTGTTGCCATTTTACTAGGAACTGTGTCACATGCAGGTGTGCAACCTTTTTTTTCCTGCTATACTTTTTTTTTTTTTTGAGACAGAGCCTCAAGCTGTCTCCCCTGGGTAGAGTGCCATGGCATTACAGCTCACAGCAACCTCCAACTCCTGGGCTCAAGCGAGTCTCCTGCCTCCACCTCCCAAGTAGCTGAGACCACAGGTGCCCGCCACAATGCTCGGCTATTTTTTGGTTGTAGCCGTCATTGTTGTTTGGCGGGTTCGGGCTGGGGATTCGAACCCACCACCTTAGGTGTACATGGCTGGCACCTTAGCCGGTTGAGCTATAGGCACCGAGCCTTTATTTACAGTCTTAGCACAGTCTTTAAGATAACAGATTTAAGAGTCTATAGAGACTCTCAAAGCTTTATGAGCAATAGTATAGCTCTAGACAATCTAAGTGATTGTCTAGCTCTAGACAATCTAAGTGAATATTTTTAAAAATTAACTGGGGCTCGGTGCCTGTGGCTCAAGTGGCTAAGGCGTCAGCCACATACACCTAAGGTGGCAGGTTTGAATCCAGCCCAGACCTGCCAAATAACAACGATGGCTGCAACCAAAAAATAGCTGGGCATTGTGCTGGGCCCCTGGGGTCCCAGCTACTTGGGAGGCGGAGGCAGGAGACTCGTTTGAACCCAGGAGTTGGAAGTTGCTGTGAGCAGTGAAGCCATAGCACTCTACTCAGGGGGACAGCTTGAGGCTATGTCTAAAGAAAAAAAAAAAATAACTGGGTATGGGGCCAATTATGAGGCCCTGCTGGAGCCACATTACTTATTGGAAAATTTTTATTCAAGTTTTAATTTTTCTTGAGGTATTTATATAGACACAGCAGATAGTGTTTAATATTGTACAGATTTTTTCCAGTGTATTCAGAGGGAAATCTAGCACTGCCTGATTATCTAGGAAGGAATATCTGGGCTAGTGAGTTGAGTGATCTTTGTTGAGTCTTAAGGCTTCTGCAGTTTTTTTTTTTTTTTTAATCAGTCTTAGAGTCAGCAGCAAGTCTCTAATCACAGTTTTTTGGCAGAGACTTGTAGATTGGGATAAGTATTTTTAGTCAGCTATTGCAATGTTATTTCTGGAGCAGTCATTTTAAAATATGTCAGAGACAGGCAGCGCCTGTGGCTTAAAGGAATTGGGCACCGGCCCCATATGCTGGAGGTGGCGGGCTCAAACCCAGCCCCAGCCAAAAACTGCAAAAAAATAAAAATAAAAATAAATAAATAAATAAAATATGTCAGAGACATGTATTTTGAGGTAAATATTTTAACTTTGGTTTTTTAGTGCCTACATTAAAATTAAAAGATTTTATATATTAAAATTCAATATGTTATCTCAGGACCAAGAAGTAGAAAGAAAAAACAAATTGGAGTAAATCTGACCACTGTATACAATTCTATATCTTATGGCCAGTCTCTTAGTTTTATAAACAGATTAGTTTGATTAAATAGCTATGTGTCATTTTATTAGCTGGCATTGCAGATAAGGCTAGAATCTAATACAAGTGAGCTATAGTTTTATTTTTTTAATAATATTTTTCTTTCTTTCAAAATTTTCATTTTATTAAAGACAGATTATAGCAGCATTAATGTATTTGCTAAAATAAACTCTACTCTTACTAGACTGAGTCTGATTATTTACATAAAGTACAGTAAGAATAATTATTAATCATCTAGGATTTTTTTTCTTTTAAATTTGGCTTTGCTGGAACCTTTTATAAGGAATTTTAGGTTAGACTTGAGAGCCTCTTTAGTCAAGTCAAGGTTTTATCTGTGCATTAGACACCTGTATTAGGTAAGTGTCTTTCGAGGTCTCAAAGCATCTTAAAGTTCCTGGACCTGTTAGAAAGTGACATGTTTTATTCACCACAGATCAAGAAACATTATTAATGAGGTATCTGACTAGTTTATTTAATGGACTTTTTATTGACCTTAATTTCTTAACATAGTCTGGGCACTTCTGAAAATAAGTCCTTCCAGTTCAAGTCTTGGTAAAATAAACCAGTGTCTTTTATTGTGTCTTATAGAAGAAAAACAGATTCTTATTGAACTTATGCAAATAACTATATTGTCAGAAATTAAGAATATTTACAAATGGTTTTTAAATTCCAGAGAAATCAAAGAGAAAGGAAAATAAATGTTTCAAATTTTGTTTATATATATATACATTATTATAGGCTATAAATACCTCAAGAGATGGTAAAAGGTTTGTTTTTTGTATTTGTTTTTGTTTTTTTACTTTCTAGAAAACAGAAAGATTCAGCAATGTTTCATCCAAAAGTCATAAAATTAGTTCAGTCCCATGTAATTAATTTCTGCTCTGTTCTGTATAATATAGCATAGGGTTAAAAGTGCTAGGCACTAGGGACAAAATAATCTAGATAAGAGCCAAGCATAACTGTTGTCCTTGAGTACTAAAAACAATAGTCACTAGACACAGCACTCTGTCTCAGCCCTAAGTCATATTCAATAGTTATAAGAGACAGGCAAGGGAAAAGTGCAACAGAAGGTATTAAGAGTTCATTTGTGCAACTAAAGATAAACTCTATTTTGTAATCTTTACCCTCTCTTTGAAGCTTTCTATTGTGCTCTATTTTCTTATGCCTGATTTAATAAAAAGGCTGTGAGATTGTTGGGATGAGCTGAACCCTTGTTTCTCCTTGGGGAAGGCTTAGGGTGTTGGCCTGCTCAGGACCCCCTCAGTTCAATGCAAAATGAACTGAGTGGGTATCATTTATTGCATGGAGTCACACCAACAAATGGTGTCCCATGTGAGGTAAATGCAGAGGAAGAATCTGTGAAGGCAATTCCACAGGCCACTGGCCTGATCTCCCTAAGCCTGGCAAGAACAAAGGATATGCATTCATCCCAGAAAGGGAACAATAGGAAGCAAAGGACGAACTTGGACACCCACTGTGAGATGAAATATAGGGAGAGATCCATGGGATAACTTTGCATTGCCACTTTGCTTTCACTTTGTCTTCCTCTTTTTTTTTTTTTCTGACTGATTCATGTTAACTAAATCAGAGAGTAAGGCTTATGTGATCAATGCTCCCATGTGTCAGCTCCAGAGGGGAGCTGAGAAAGTTAACCTTCCCTTACCAAAGGAGGAGGCCTGGAGGTGGTACCCCATCTCAAACCTGTCAGAGAATCCAATTCTGAGATTCCCTAGGGACCCCAACCTGGGACGGTGGCCAACAGGGGAGACAGTGCTGGAAAAAACAAGAGATTTTCATGCAAATTTAATGCACAAAAGCCTGAGAACCTGAGCAGACAAACATAGTCCTTCATGCCTGCTGGCAGCTCAAGACAGTGCAGCCCCTTCAGTCTTCGCAGGGATCTTTTATTGTGCTCAAACATCAATGTATACATGCAAGAATGCAGCAAGTCAGTCAAAGGTAAAGATAGAATCAGTACCCACACCCCCAGGAATATAAAGCAAAGGGCAATGATTAGGTAAACAATAATACAGGGTAATGAAATGTTTGAAACAGTCAGATAATGTATGAGGAGGAAAGGGGTAGGGGAGAACAAGCTCTGTCCTTTCTGGCAAATATCTTCACTTTCCTAATCAAAACTATTGATCTGGAGTCCATAAGTCTAACCTGTCTAAACTGCTGATTCCTCACAAAGAGATAGTCACACAGACATGCCTCTGACTGGGCTACCTCCAGGCCCCTTTCTTCTCTGAGTTTGTTGGAAGGGTTACAGGGATGTACAGCCTGAGTGCTTTACCCTGAGTTGAAGAGCCCATGAGGAACTCAGGCTAACTACTTCCCATACCCCACACCAAAGTTACCTGAACAAAAAGGTATTTGAGTGTTTTTCTATTTTCCTGATAAAATATTTGATATAAGCACTTACTTTTTCTTTTCTTTTTAAAGCCAATTAAAGAGAGCTCTTTTGAATATTTTGATAGTAAACTATCCCAGGCACATGACATATACAGACACACAAAAAGACAGACATACAGACAGAAGTAGAATTTATATTTTCTGGCTTTTAAATGTATATTTTTATTCAGACTATTAATTTTTAATTACTTAATTTATTTATCTTAGCAATTTACCTAGGTTTTAGTTATCATTTTAAGTAATTTTTCTGTTAGCTTAATTTATACCATGCAAATTAGATATATAAATATAGTTTCAGTTACTGCTTTTAAACTCATAAACTCTACCAGAAAAAAAAAAAAAACAAACCTAAGTATTTTAATGATACTAGTTATTTTAAGACTTTTATTTATTTACTTTTTGTTATTGTTGTTGCAGTTTGGCCAGGGCTGTGTTCGAACCCACCATCCTCAGTACATGGGGCCGGCACACTTACTCGCTTAGCCACAGGTGCTGCCAGATACTAATTATTTTAAATAATGTAACATAACTATAACAATTCACGGATCCATTCAAAGGCTATTTCTCTCCAGTATCAAGATAATAGAGATATTGGCCTGGCCATGTTATAGTAAAATTTTATTGCTTTTTAATTATAGGTAGGCACCCATACTGAGACCAATCAGACAGAATATGCCTCAGTGGACTGTCATTTGGGACTGAGGCCTGAGCCCCCATAAAACAGATTAGTTACAGAAACACCAGATTTCTCCAGAACAAAACCAGAACTGATGAAAACTAAAGTTCTCAGCATGCAATCAGAATAAAGCAGGTGGACCTTAGCAACAGGTGGACCCCTGGGAGCAGAGGCCAAAGACTCCCAGGAGAATCTCCCAGCAGCACTGCTAGAAGTATTAAAGCACAGCACCCCTGGCATACCTGTCCAGGTGACTGCTAGGCTTCCCTGACAGCATGTAAAAGAATAGTCTATGGGGTCCCCACTTAGTTGCCAGACATGTTACCTGATCAAGAGGGTCTGGCCACCTGTCACTGTCAGCCAATATGTAGAGAAGGGGATAGGTCTACTAAATTTTATTTGTCAGAAGGCTGGAGATTCTGGAGAACAGTGAGAGTAGCCTCTTCAAGACTGTCCTGTATTTCTATTTTCAAAATCACAATTTTATATATAAGAATTTAAGGTAAAAAAATATTAATCATTATCTTAAACAACAACAATTGCATAATCCATGACCTATAATGACAATAATCGGTATCACCCATGACCCAAAACAACATTTCAATTTGAAAGTTAATCTCTAAATCAATGGTCCTCGGCTACTCAAGATATGAACTTTTAGGTCAAAACTGAATTTATAAAACAACAAGAATGGGAGACATGAAGTAAAGGTCATGCAGGACCTAAACCACCCAGACTGGCTGTGTCCTCTCTGCCCTGGCCTAAATGACTGACTCTATCTTATTCTCACTGCATGCTTTCAATAGCACTAACAATAAGAAAGTATTCACCACCATGGGGAATATTATAATGAAAGGTAATAAAAACTATTGTCAACATTCAGACCTGCAAGTGCTACATTACTGTGCTTACTATTTACAGGCAAGAAAAACTAATTGTACATTGTGATTTTAGTACAACAGTTAAGCCCACTGTGAAATCTGTATTATTGCATACTAATACCCAAAGTAGAAAAGAACTACTTCATGAAGTACAACTCTAAGGACAATATTTCAGTAAAAGCCATTCTTTATCATTATATTCTGTGGGAGACAGAAATAAGAATCTCAAAAATTATATTTAGTTAATGACACATTTGGTAATATTGAAGGACTAAACACATCTAGATTAGTAAGTAAGAAACATAAAAAGAACAAACTTAAAGGAGATAGGTAGAGTGGGAAGTAAAGACCAATAAAGTTGGAGCTTACTTAGAAAAAGATGGGGAAATTTGAAGCTATCTTAAAACATATATAAAGGTTTATTTTATAGAAAAGGTGGCCAGCTATTGTCCATTCCTAATGAAATACACCACAGGAAATCAGTTTAAATTGCCTTCAGTGGATTTTGGTTCCATACAAAAACATGTAAGTTTTGATAATGGAGGGAGATGAATGGTTGTTAAAGGGAATGTGGTCAACTTCACTCTTAGAAAAAGGTTCCATATCTCATAAACTCCAAGATTTCTCTGAGTTTACAAAAATCCTCTCCTGGGGTTTCTCAGAGCCTACACATTGAGGGTGGTCTACTAAACAAACACTTCTTGGATAAAGGATATGGCAAAAACCCCTCTAGGCCGAAGAAAGAATTTCCAGAGGAGATGATTAAACACTAGATTGCATAATTTAAGAAAGTTTTTTTATGCCTTTCATAGTAAATTTTTAAGAGCAGAATATTTTTTTCTAGCAGAAATTATTTACTTAATCCTCCTTAGAGAAGTATCAATCATTGTGACAAGGACAATTTTTTCAATAAATTTTGTGTGAGAATTTTTATCATCATGTTACTGTGATTTTATAACTTGAAAATATTCAAGCGATTTGTATGCAGTAGTGCCAAAAATCAAATTCCAGGAATTGAGAACTCAATGCTAAAACATATAACTAAGCCACACTGTGACTCAAGCTATAAGCCTAGTTTGTTTTCAAACAGAGGCTCAGTATCAGTCAACACAGCAAATAATTAGTTGGGCTATATCAAAGAACCTGACTTCACAAATAATCCAGGCAATTCTCTCAGAATTCAGTAGTCAGTTATATTGATCTCTGATATATTAAAAACCACTCATTCATTTTTGTGTATGCAACAAGTACACAGGGAACCTATTAAGTGATAGGCCCTATTCTAGGTGCTAGAAATACAGAAGAGAACTTGAAGGAAGTTTAGACTCTAGAGGTAATAATAATGCCTTTAAACATTATTGGGTGCATTGTCCTAAGAATATATAATTTTCACTGCAACTCAATAAGTTAGTTATTGTAATTATATACATTATAGAGAAATAAAATGAGACATGGAGAGGATAAATAACATAGTCTATATAAGATAACAAAAAATTGGCTAAATCAGGATGCTTGAATGCCACATCCATGATTTTTAACTTCTCTCATACCAAAAATTTCTATTAATCTTGAGTGGTAAATTTTCTAAAGGCTCAATAAAAACTAGGAATACAGAAGAGAACTTCAAAGAAGTTTAGACTCTAGAAGTAATAATAATGCTCTTCAGCTACCTCCATAAAAAAAAGAAAGAAAAATAAATGGGGCATAAAGGAAAGAAAGAAAATCGGTACTTTAGAAGGTTGGAAGATGAGTGGTATCAATTTCATTTTTCTTAAGAAATGCCTCTGATGATTGACAAGCAAGTTGAGGAAAGAAAGACAAGAGCAGGTTAGCAATGGGGGAAAATGCCAGAAAAGCAATCAACACAGAGGACCAGGAAGTACCACAGGCATGAGGCAAGCACAATCTTGGTTAATCCAGGGGACTCACAAAGCCAGAGCTGCTGAGGTAGAGTGATGGGGGGTGGGGAGAATGACATGAAATAACATCAGGAAAAAAATGGCAGTAGCCAAATCACACTTACTCACACTTCTAAAATGCCTTTCTCACCCTCCTACCTATTTGAACAGTGCCTTACTATCAATGCTTAGCAAAATTCTCACCTGCTCCAAAGTACATTCCTAACCAATCCACTCTATACTGCTCTCCATTCTAAGTTACTAATGTTCTGATGGATTTACTGTGTGCCACTGTTCCAAGCATTTTCTTAACTTATTTACTCTTCACAATCTATATGAAGCAGATTCTATTATCCATTACAGCTGAAAACACTGAAAAACAAAATTGAGTAAATCACCACCAAATAACCTACTTAATAAGCAGAGGAGCTGAAATTCAAACCCAGGAATTTTGTTTCAAAGCTCAGACCCTTAATTTCTACTCTTGCATTATCGAGAATGATTCACTTATTGAATATGCAAACTATATAACTGTATCCTAGTTAGCTATCTTAAGTATAGAGGGTGTCTCCAAACATCTAATATATTTCTCAAAGGTAGCTATGAAGTCATATACTTTACTTTATCATCATAATTCCCAGCAATAATAATATTAAAATAACAGCTTTGTATAATTTATTTTAGAATAAAAATATATATTAATATATTATTATGCTATATATAGAATACATGTATATTTTATACCTGCATATCTTAGAGTGTTTACATATTATATGTATAACATGCAAATATTTAGTGTGTAACTTAATTTACAGTGGAATTCATAGAGCCTTTACTGAAAAAGTACTTCACCACACAGCAAAATATTTCTCATCACTCTATGACTACTTCAAATAGTTATTTTTTAGTGAAATATTATCTGATTCTTATCAATGGGGATTTTTACATCTAAACTCCTCATGATGAAATAGTACTCCTCATCAGTTGTGCTCAAAGAATAACTGACACTGTTAAAAAATTTTCAGATTGTTATCTATATCTAGCTATTTACATAGTTATATTCTAATATTTTAAAATTAGTAAAATGTAATTTAATTATTAATACAAAAGTTGATAATAAATTAATAGATTAATAATTTAGTAGATTAAATTATTAATACTAAAGCTGCTGTGCAAAGACAAATTGTGTTGCTGGTGGTAGAAAAATAAACACTTTTGAAAGATTTTCTGAAAACAGATTAAGAATCATAATAATCTGTTCTTTTTCTTAGATCTAGACATTAAATTTTGAGAATTTGTTTTATGAAAAAAATAAATTAAAAAATTTATGAAAAAGTGGTTTTTAATATAACAACAGAGATATCTTTTATCTAACATAATGACATCACTCAAATATAATTTGATGCAAACCCAAAGAAATAATATTCAGCTACAAACAATTGTAATTATAAAAAGTATGTATATAGCAGTATGTTGGAATGGTCACTACATACAGATATTTTAAAATCCAGTTATATATCTTATGTAAATTATGCTTAAAATAACTTATATATACCCATGCATATTCTAGAAAGACACCAAAATTTATAATAATTGTTTAGTTTAGGGCAGTGGAGTAAGGATGATTGATTCTTCTCATCTCCAAAGTTCTATAGTAATATTATGTATTTTTAAATTAGAAATATACAATAATAAATGTTTTCTTTATATATTACTTTATATACTGAGGATTAATAAGAGTTTATGAGCTAGTAGCTACAACATGGCTAAAAGACTGGCTTTTGTAACTTATGGATGCTGAAGTAAAAAATAACTTTCTTCATGGAGAAATGGAAAAGAAGGGGGAAAGGGAAGGCAGGCAAAAAGAGAGGAACCACTATGTCCATCCAAATTTATCTTTGTATTTTCCATTATGCAGTTATGACCCAGTAATGATATATTTCTAAGAAAACTTTATCATCACTTCAGAATACTTATAAGTTTTGCTAAAATTATATAGCAGATAAAAAATAAATTGAAATGTGCCCCCTTCTGCATGCAGAAGAATAATACTGCTTATCACTTAGAAATAAAAGACAGAGAGAAAAAAAAGAAAATAGTTAAATAGGATGAGTATAGTTTTTCAAAAATAAGTGAAACCTACTATTCACCATTCCTACTACTTGGGAACTGAAAATAGTAGTTTTTTCCTTTATGTTTTATCAAAATGTTAATAAATTACAAATACTAGATCACTCTGAGAGAAGTAATACTGTATAAAGGAAAATAAGCTTATTATGGCATTTATAGACCCAATGAAATGATTCTGTGACATGAAAAAAAAATGAAACATTTAATCAGAACTTAAATAGAAAATACATGCAAATTTTTATACTCAACATTAAGTAAAAATGTTTTCAATAAAAGAGAAACTATATTTTAGCATAAATGTGTTAGCTGTAGAGGCTAAAATTCGATCAGAAGTAACTTTATGGGCAAACAACTACGTGGTCTGTTGTATTCTATTGTTTAAAATGCAGTTGATTTAAGCAGTTATTTACTTAATATCTACTATTTTTTCCCATTTTACAGTGGTGATCCTCAACCTCTTTGGCACTCGGGGCCAGTTTCATGGAAGACGGTTTTTCCACAGACTGAGGGAAGGGATGGGAGATGGTTTAGAGATGATTCAAGCACATTACATTTACCTGTGATCGTTAGATTCTTTTTTTTTGGTTGCAGCCATCATTGTTGTTTGGCAGTCCGGGCTGGGGATTTGAACCCGCCACCTTAGGTGTACGTGGCTGGTGCCTTAGCCGGTTGAGCTATAGGCACCAAGCCAGATCGTTAGATTCTTGTAAGGAGCACACAACCTAGATCCCTCACACTCACAGTTCACAGTAGGGTTTAGGAGAATCTAATGCCCAGGATTATCTGACAGTAGGCAGAGCTCAGAAAGTGGTTGCAGCATGAGGGAGCCATTGTAAACAGGGAGGAAGCTCTGCTGCTTGCCTGCTTCTCATCTCAGGCTGTCCAGCCCCATTTCTTACTCACCACATACCAGTACCAATCCATGGCCTGACTTGGGGGTTGGGGATGACAATTTTATGCCACACAGGGTAAGGAACAACAAAAATTGAAAGCACGTGTCCCTTTTGAAGAGTTTTTAAATATGGAAAACATAGCCCTAAGACTATGAGCTACCCAACTGAAAGTTGATTGGTTAAGTTAGTGACTATATATACAGTTATTTATATTACATAAAAGTTTATGTTGAGATTTTTTATTCCATTATTACAAAAACATCGTTCCAACAATTTAGGCCGTTAATAGTGAGTCTGGCTTTAATAAAATAAAATTCTTACAATCCCAAATTAAGGGCATATTTTATAACAAAAGTAAAAATTAACATATTGAGGGCATTTTCTCAATATTGTTGCATTTAATTCTCAAAAAACTTTGAGAGGTAGATATTATTTCCATTTTACAGATGAAGAGAGTGAGATTCAGTGACATGACATAAGTAATGAGAAGTAGTGTTAGCATTTATATCAAGTCTACTCAAATCCAAAATTAGTACTCTTACCATTTCTACATTAATTTTTCTCATATCATATTTTATAATATATAATGAAATTATGTCTACCACCATTGTTGGCAGGCTCTTTCAAAATATAAGTTGAAAAAATAAAAGAAATGGTTATTTGGAAGAAAACTGAGCTTCAATTCTGGCAAATCAGGCAATGAGATCATAAGTCAGAGAATGATAACTTATACCTATACCATACTGTTAAGAACCTATAATTGGGTAGTATGAACATTTTAATGATGTTAACTCTTCCCAGCCACGAGCATGGCATGGTTTTCCATTTGTTAACATTTTCAGCTATTTCTTTCCTTAG
>CAUYTI010025900.1:0-34100 GCA_963575145.1 Galago senegalensis
GTCTGCCCTGCATAGCTGCTCCTGGTAAAAAATCATGCCATTCAACTTTTTAAAGCAATAATTGAGAAAATGACATGAAGGCTGTGTTGACCAGTTTGATGGAAGTATTTCAGATTGCATGTGAAAACCCCACACTGTACCGCAGAAGAGTATCAATGTACATAGTTAACATTCAATAAAAAAAAAAAGGAAAAAAATAATGATACCTTGTAAGTCATAAGTGTCACTTTCAAGGCTGGTGCTGGACTTTTTGCTGCCACTATAAAATATAAATAATATGAGTACTGTCTGCTAAATTCATGAAATAAATAAATTACTTACCTAAATTATCTGAATAGCTGATTTGTTGACATCACTTGTTTAACTAGCACTACCACACAGTACGATGTGTATTGTCTGAGAGACAATCACAAAATGTTTTCGTTGTTGCCAATGCCAAAAAATGCCATTGTTCCTTAAGTCCAAACAATGGTGGTATAATTCTAACAACTAATCAACAATGTGAACTTTGATAAGCAGTTCTTGATAATCAGTTCTCAACAATTATTTGTTATTATTAAAGTTTAACATTATAAAATTAACAAAAATAATATAAAACTCATATCCTGGCAAAATAGCCACATGGCAGCAGAAAACCATATATTCCCTTCCTGTTCTCCCACCGTTCCCTAGCTTGTTGTGTATTCTTTCCAAAAATCAGGACTTTTTAAAACGCCACAGGATGTGGGACAAATTGTTAAAAAATAGGGACTGTCCCACTAAAAGTGGGATGTCTGATCACCTTAGACTATACTATAAATTGATAGTGATCAAAACAGCATGGTATTGGCACAAAAACAGAGAGGTAGATGCATGGAACAGAATAGAGAACGAAGAGATGAACCCAGTCACTTACCATTATGTGATCTTTGATAAGCCAATTAAAAACATTGAGTGGGGAAAAGATTCCTTATTTAATAAATGGTGCTGGGTAAACTGGCTGGCAACTTGTAGAATATTGAAACTGGACCCACACCTTTCACCATTAACTAAGATAGACTCTCACTGGATTAAAGATTTAAACTTAAGACATGAAACTATAAAAATACTAGAAGAAAGTGTAGGGAAAACACTTGAAGAAATCGACCTGGGTGAAAATTTTATGAGGAGGACCCCCCTGGGCAATTGAAGGAACATCAAAAAGTACACTGCTGGACCCTGATCAAACTAGAAAGCTTCTGCACAGCCAAGAAAACAGTAAATAAAGCAAGCAGACAGCCCTCAGAATGGGAGAAGATATTCGCAGGTTATCTTTCTGACAAAGGTTTAATAACCAGAATCTACAGAGAACTCAAGTGTATTAGCAAGAAAAGAACAAGTGATCCCATCTCAGGGTGGGCAAGGGACTTGAAGAGAAACTTCTCTGAAGAAAACAGGCTCACAGCCTACAGACATATGAAAAAATGCTCATCATCATTAGTCATCAGAGAAATGCAAATCAAAACTACTTTGATATATCATCTAACTCCAGTAAGATTAGCCCACATCACAAAATCCCAAAACCAGAGATGTTGGCATGGATGTGGAGAAAAGGGAACATTTCTACAGTGGTGGTGGGAATGCAAACTAATACTTCCCTTTTAGAAAGATGTTTGGAGAACACTTAGAGAACTGAAAATAGACCTGCGATTTGGTTCTACAATTCCTCTACTAGCTGTATATCCAGAAAACCAAAAATCACATTACAACAAAGATATTTGTATCAGAATGTTTATTGCAACACAATTCATAATTGCTAAATTATGGAAGAAGCCCAAGGGCCCATCAATCCACGAATGGATCAATAAATTGTGGTATATGTATACCATGGAATATTATGCAGCCTTAAATAAAGATGGAGACTTTACCTCCTTCATGTTTACATGGATGGAGCTGGAACATATTCTTCTTAACAAAGTATCTCAATAATGGAAGAAAAAGTATCCAATGTACTCAGCCCTACTATGAAACTAATTCATAGCTTTCATATGAAAGCTATAGCCCAATTATAGACCAAGAATATGGGAAAGGGGGAGATGGAGGGGAGGGGAGATAGGAGGACGGGTGGAGGGGGGGTGATTGGTGAAACCACATCTATGGCCCATCTTACAAGGGTACATGTGAATCTCTCTAAATGTAGAATATAAATGTTTGAACACAATAAGTAAGAAAATGCCATGAAGACTATGTTAACCAGTTTGGTGAAACTATATCAAATGGTATATAAAACCTGCACATTGTACCCCATGACTGCATTAATGTAAACAGCTATGATTTAATTGAAAAAAATGAATTTCTCTAAACTAAAATTAGGATATAAACGTATAGAAGTATAGATTTTATTTTAGAAAGACAGAAGAGAGGGAGTGAGAAAAGAAAAGAGAAGAGTGATAATGAAGGTATGAGCCGTGGCGCCCAGAGACGAGACTGCAGCAGGCCAGATCCACTGAAAGGGGAGGTGATGCAACTGGGCAGTGTAAAGGTGGCATCTGCCCCATGGAGCAGTTAGAGAGCCCTTTTATGTGCCCTGTAGGGAGTGGGCAAATTCCACAACTTTCCCAAAATGTTGGCATCCTTGGGCGTGAACTTTTGGAGATGGGGCTAAGTTCTTTGTGTTTTGTCTTAGGAGGAAAGAAGGAAGAGGAGGAGGGGAAAGTGTTCATGTGGCTATATTAGCTCCTCCCCCCAATGTTCACAACTCTTGTTAAAAAAGGTGATGGGGACAATGGTCTCTCTTCTGAAATTGCTTCTGTCTGGATAGGGTCGTAGCTGTCCTCAATGATATGAGTTAGGTGTCATTCAGGCTGCACAGATTTTAGATACATTGGGAGAGGGTGGGGGAGTAGTAGAAATTGGGTGGCAGCTGTGGCTGATATCTCTTACCCTGTCTGGAATAAATGAGGACAGGTTCTTGATGACACAAGAGGTGATGGTTAATAATGGAAGGATTGCAGTGAGGGGGCTTAAGAGGCATAAGATCCATTGTCTCCGTGGGCTATTGAACCAGGATCCCTCATATGGAGAAGGTAAGTGGGTAGCTTGTTCCCAGAGTTCAGAGATACCCTCTCAGACCAGACCAGATTTGGTGTAGAAACAGCAGGTGTCCTGTAAAAAGTGTAAAGGCCCCTTTCCCAGCCATGATTAGATCTAAGCCTCTAAGATGGCTGGAGGAGGGTAACTAGGAAGTAATAAAGAAATGAGCAAGATAACTTTATCTTCCAGAGACCTGAGAAACCATTCTATATATAGAGGGAGGGGATTGTATGTTGTTTTATTTTTTTTTTTTAGGGGATTGTATGTTGTTTTTTATTTTAATGATGGAAATAGGAGAGAGGAATAGAGGTCTTTAAAATTTAGGAAGACTAGAGGACATGGCTCAGGTATTTATTAGAATTAATTCACTTACCTGTGTTGGAGAGTAAGTTACTTAAGGCCATCTTGGTGTGACAGAGTTGAGCCCATTTTCAAGTCAGCCACGTCGGTCAGTTGAAAGCCATTCCCCTGGGTCCATGGGTATGGAGGAGGTCAATTCAAGGGACCTCTTGTTCCAGAAGGTGAATGTAATTTCCTGTTTTAAAGAGATTATATTGTCCCTTCTAGTGCCTTTCTCTTTGTCCCTTCTAGTGCCTTTCTCATCTTTCTAGTGAAAGATGCCTCTTAGGACGTTTTGTTTTAGGGACCCACAGTCATAGTGGCAAGCAGGGCTCCATTCTGTAGAAAGGCAGGGTCTTCTTCCTCGGGCCTTTTGAGTAACCATCTCTGGAGAAGTTTTAATGTGGTAGCCACTATTGAAAAATTTTCTGCTTTGGGGGCTGCTGTCAGTCCCACTTTCTTTCTCTATCCTTCCTCAGGCACCAGAAGGGACAATATAATCTCTTTGAAATAGGAGATTACATTCACCTTCTGGAACCAGGGGTCCCTTGAATTGACGTCTTCCATACCCATGGACCCAGGGGAATGGCTTTGAACTGACTGACATGGATGACTTAAAAATGGGCTCAACTCTGTCACACCAAGATGGCCTTTCTCTATCCTTGGGGTAGAGAGAAGTCTGCTGGTGTGGGATGGGGTGGGGGTGAAATGGCTGCAGGGCCCGTGAGCTGCCGGCCCTGCTCTCGCCCTGGTACCCATGCTGTTGTCAGCTGCAGCCAAGGGAGAGCTCAGGGCTTCCCAGGCCACTGCCACAGGAGCCTCTGGGTCTGCAGCCCCAAGGTTCTGCATCCTACGCCCTCAGTCCCACCTGCACAGGGAAGGGGCAGACAGGTGCAGGGCAGGGAGAGGGAGCACGAGAAGTCCTGTCCCAGATGGTGTGGGGGGTATGACGAGAGCCTTGAGGCTCCTGGTGGGCTTCGGAAGTCGGGGTGTGGCAGGATCTGAAGGAAGAAAGGAAGGAATACCTGGGAAGATAGAGGGGGAAGTGTTCCAGCAATGACTTATAATAGGGATGGGTGGGAGCTGAGGAAGAGAGAGACTTGAAGAGAGGGGATTTAGTTCCATCTGCCATTTTTTTTTTTTTTTGGAAATGATTTAAGTTCTTTTTTTCTCTTTTTATTAAATCATAGTTGTGTAATTTATGTAATCATGCGGTACAATGTGCTGGTTTTATATACAATTTGAAATATTTTCATCAAACTGGTGAAGATACTGACATTAAGGTTTCCGTTTTCCAACTTGTATTGAGGTCGAAGGAGACACCCCTGGGCTGCCTCTATGGAGGGAGGTGGGAGGCCCAGCTCCATGTCTCAGATGTCCTACCCCTACTGAGGGGAAAAGAAGGTGTCCTTTGTCTCCCAACAATCAGCAGTGACAAAGAAGACAGAAAATTTAGGCGTCCCATTTTTCTCAGAAAACTTGAGGTTCCCAGTACCTTAAAAGCCAAAATGAGGATGTAGCACTGGGCTTGAAGTGGAAAAGCAAAACAATTTGAGGTCCTTGGGATCCCAGAAGAGAGCATAGCACTGGACTAAACCCTGTAGTTAGGCACGAATGAACTGAACAAAGAAACAGCTAGGGGAGCATGAGGACACAGAGGCAGGGAGCAGCCAAAGAGCGAGCCAGGGGAGGTTCAGTTTATAGCTATTTAGAGACCTTACCCTTGGCAGTTGGGGCAAAATCCTCTAGGACTCTCAGACAGACGGGTCAGTGGAGTCGGGTCTGGGCACAACCAGACTAGGTTCTGAGAAGACTGGGGTGACTAGGGAGTCTGGCCGCCAGTCCCCAGTTAGTCGCTAGTCCTGGGTTTGTGGGACCATGTGAAAGATGTAAGTGGTGGTGCCCAGAGACAAGACTGGACCTGAGATGTCCTGGACAAGCTTATTGAAAGGGGAGGGTGACCCACATGGGAAGTGCAAACATGGCCTCTGTGCCTGTGGGCAGTTAGAGACCCTTTTTTATGGGGCCATAGAAAATGGGCCAATTCCACAGCTTGCTGGGAAAGTGAGTGTCCTTTGGTGTGAACTTCTGGGGGTGGGGCTAACGAGGTCCTTTGTGTTTTTGTCTTAGGAGCAGAAGGGGAAAGGTTCATGTGTAGCTGGGTTAGGCTCCCAACAGATAAGAAATGGTATGGCATCCCAAAGAAAGAAAAGGAAGAAGGCCCATGCTGAGGTCCAGGGGGTAGCTGAATTTAAGGAGAATAAAGAGAAAAAGGTAATTGCAGCCAAACTCACAAGGCATTGTGGATGTGAATGTTGTATCTGTTTTTTCATCCAGCAGGTTGAAGACAGACTTTTTCCCCAGGGGTTTGTAATCCTGAGGCCTAATGTTCATTATTCCTCCAGGACGTTCAGGAAGAAAAAAATTTAAAGACAAAGGAGCTGGTGAATGCCAAGAGAAGAATTCACATTTGTTTTTGGTATGCTGGGCTCCCCAGTGGCTCATAGAACAAAACTGGGGGGCATGCTGCTAGCAAGGGAAACGGAAAGACCACAAGCAGAGAAAGAGATGGAGTTTAGTCCTCCCTGAAAACTATGGGTTAATAATTTTTCTATTATTTCACTATACAGACTGATCATCCTTATAAAATGAAGGAAGCCAGACAAAAAAAGAGTACATACTGTAGGATTTAATTTACATAAAATTCTAGAAAATGCAAAGTAATATATACTGACAGAAAGCACGTTAGGGGCTGCCTGAGAATGGGGTTGGCGAGGGCAGGGGAGAGGAGATTATAAAGGGCATAAAAAATTTTCTGAGGGGTGACAGATGTATTCATTGTCTTAATTGTGGCGATGGTTTTAAGACTGTGGTTAGTATAAGAGAGAACTAGTCAAATTATATACACCTCAAATATGTGCAATTTGTTATATGTCTGTCATGCTTCCATAAAGTTATTTTTATGAATTGAAGAAAATTTTAATAGTGAGTGATTTTTATGCCCATTTTCCTATCTTACAGCTCTTAATGTTCTGAGAGATAACGGTGACTTCTAAAGACTTAACCGGACAGTATTTTCTTCACTCAAAACCGTAAACATACCATATGTTTCTTATTTAAATCAGTTACAATCTGCTGTGAACTTCCTGCATTAGATAAGGAGCAATTGTTACTGTAATCATTTTTTTCACGACAGCAAGCCATTTTGGCCACTTATATTAGAGGTAAATGTGTCCTAGTGTCGCAGTTGAGGCCAAGCAGTACATCCAAGGGTGGCCTAGCCAAAGCAAATTGAAATAAATTATTGCTCAGAGAAGAGGCAACTCTACCAATGAAAGCACATTTTTGAGATTTTAGGCTAAATTATAGTGATTTCAAAGTCAATATGTGATTGAAATGGGATAGAAACATCCATCAAAAAGTGAAAAAGGTTCTTAGAATGGTTAGGTGGGGGTGGCGCCTGTGGCTCAGTGAGTTGGGTGCTGGCCCCATATACCAAGGGTGGCAGGTTCAAACCCATCCCTGACCAAACTGCAACAAAAAAATAGCCAGGCGTTGTGACAGGCACCTGTAGTCCCAGCTACTCAGGAGGCTGAGGCAAGAGAATTGCCTAAGCCCAGGAGTTGGAGGTTGCTGTGAGCTGTGATGCCATGGCACTCTTCCAAGGGCAATAAAGTGAGACTTTGTCTCTAAAAAAAGAAAAAAAATAGAACGGTTAGGTGGCATCTTGTGTCACAAAATGAGCTATTATGGAAACAGATTGTTGAATGGTATTAAGGTCTCATCTTATCCCTTGAGTAATATAATTAAAAACATGGCTCTATCTGATTTGATTTTGACTCTGGTATTCTTTAGCTTACTGGCTGGGCTGCACTTCTCTAAAATTACCTGTGGAAGGAGGCATCTTCCCCCAAAGCTCACTTAAACATAGAAGAAAAGAATGACATTTTTTCCAGGTTAGTTTCTTGTTTACCTTGTGAAATATTGGGATACGCTAATAGCTACATATGTGTGTCTAACAAACAAACATGTACACACAATTAAAATCTGCTCTTAGGAACAAACAGAAGACCTACGGAATTCTAATTCATATATTAGAAGAAATGAGGCACAGAATTCTTATTTGGTCTTCCTAAGAAAGAGCCGACTTGTGTAAACCATAAATATTGGGCCAACCCCTAGGGTATCAGGCTAATAATTGACTAATTGACACTTTCCATCATTTCATAAACATCATTAAACATAAAAGCCATATTATAAATGTTGTTTCCTCTGGAAAAGCTCAACCCTGGCAAGTGGAATAAAGTAATTGATTGAATATTCACTCATTAAATATTGAACAATTGTTAGGTTAAGCAGTATGAAATCGTTGGTATTGAACCACTTTGGGCCTACTGTTTCAAGAACACCCCAGGATAGTATAGAACAACTGCTCCCCAGACTGAGATGGTAAGGTGAGATCAAAGTAATGACCCAGGCCAATCTGCTTGAAGAGTTAGATGAGTTTAGATGTGACTGATTTAGGGCTCTAATTCCTAGTCAAGATAGGACTCTTCTGGGCATCACAAGTTCTTTGGAAAATCAGATCAGTACTGCCTGCCGGTCTGTGGAGCCTTACATTTCTTTCTGGCATACACGACGCACAGCTCTCTTTCTGCACCACGGTATATTCACATACAATGCAGGTTAAGCGCACATACCACTTCCCATTACTCTGCGATTTCAATATTCCAATGAACTAAAGGCAACTAAAGCAGCTTAGAACAGTTCAAATTGCTCTTAAGATCATGGGTGGGAAAGGAGCTACTTAAGAATACTTTTTATGCTTTGTATTTCTTTCAGCTTTCTTGTTTTGATCTGTATCTCTAAATTCAAAAGAAATTGGTTAAACATTAAAAACCAGTGGTGGGGAACTTGTATTTTCCCTTATCTACCAAAGCACGCTGGGAGGCCAAGGTGGGTGATTGCCTGAGCTCAGGAGTTCAAGACCAGCCTGAGCAAGAGCAAGACCCCATCTCTAAAAAATAATAGCCAGGCATTGTGGTTGGTGCCTGTAGTTCCAGCCACTTGGGAGTCTGAGGGAGAAGGATCACTTGAGCCCAAGAGTTTGAGGTTGCTGTGAGCTAAGCCATAAAGGTACTCTACTGAGGGAGACAAAATGAGACACTGTCTCAAAACAAAAAACAAAGCATTAGGCATTATTGGTGAATTTATTATTATTTAATAATGTAAACTTATTATTTGATTACTAAACATTTAAAAAATGTTAAAAATAAAACTCCTGTATTAAGGAGCATGGAAAGTAGGACTAAAGCTGCTTCAACAGAAATTTTATTGCCTGCCATTCACCAGTAAGGGTAAAATATAGAATCATCTTCATATTCTTTGCATTTTGAAGATAATATCATCAACAATCTTTTGCAACTACAATAGAATTAACTGAGAAAGTTTTCATCTTCTGGTATTTGACAACTTTAAACAGATCTGTTCTACTGTTCTCTTAATAAATCCATTTGGAGGTTTTATTGGATCCCTGTAAGCAGACCATCATCAAAGGGTTCATGCCGAACCAGGCAGTGGTGTAGTTCCATGACAGTCCAATTTGTTGACTGATCAGATTTACCCACTGGGGGCCCCTTCTAAACACTCGGGATTATTATAATAATCCCCCAATTGTAATGCCTCTCGGGAGATAGCCATCATCTTTATTGACATCCCTATTCGTAGCCCTAAACATGATCTTGAATTTGTTGGCAGCAACAACGTCTTTTAATTCTTATAAAGAACTTCTTTCATGTTCAAAAATTATATATTTAAAAAAGCCAAGCTGAACCACTTTCTAAACATTGAAAAGTTTTAAAACACCTACTCACCTTTAAAATAAAAAAAAAAAGTAATAGCACACCAAAGCTTCTGATGTCACTTTGCATGGATGTTGACGCATTTAGGTTGTCAGTTCTATTTCTGTTCACTTAACCATAGCCTTCGATTTCCACTTATAGAATTTAGCTTGGAAATTTGGCATTGTTCAGACTTCAATGGCTTCAAAGCCATGTAAAGCATGATACCATAAAAATACTCTTCAAACTACCTCACCCTTTTTGGATGGATCTTGAGTTGCTTTTATAATGGTGAACATGAGACTCTTTTTCCAGGGCTAAGCTATCGAATGAAGGATACAGAAACAAGCTATCACATTACCTGATACAAGTGACCATTTGTACATTTGAATTCATCCTAACACGTGACTATTTGTTTTTTTCTATTTGCTAAATCGACACCTCTTAATTCCGTCGCTCTCTAGGGAAGCTAAGCAATCAATTTGAGTTTAAACAAATAAGTGTTTACTGAACAAAACCATGAAGCTGAATTCTGTTAGACAGGCAAAGAAGGCAAGGAGAGTGACCATTTAGTGCAACCCACTCATTCGCAATTCTTTTGGTTGTGCTAACAAACAAAACCATACAATTTCTCTCCAAAGGGAAGAGTGGAGGGGTGGCTCTAGGTACTTTGAAGGGGGATTTGTAAAACAAAGATTTGCAATTCAAAGTTTAAAAGTGCTTTATTTAAAAGAGATGTGGAGGCGGTAATTTGATTAACTCTTTGGGGGCTTTAAGGAGTGTTTAGGAGCAGGTAGCAGTTTGGCCTAAATTTTGAAGTGCTGAGTAGCAGTTTAGTAGGAAGATAAAGTAGGGGAATAGTTCAGGCAGAGAGTGTGGACATTAGTCCCCTCCCAATTTCATGCTGAATGTGATGCTCCGCACTGGAGGGAGGGTGTGGTGGGAGGTGCTTAGGTCAAAGGGCAGAACCCTCATAAATGGCTTAGGTGGGAGGTGCTTAGGTTATAGGGCAGAACCCTCACAAATGGCTTAGGGCCCTCCCTGCCAAAATGAGTGAGCTCTCACTTTATTAATTAGTTCATGGGAGAGCCAGTTGTTTAAGGGGGCCCGGTACCTTCTTTTCCCTCTCTTGCTCTGACCACGTGCTCCTTTTCTTGCCATATAACACATGCTCCCCTTCACCCTGCATCTTGATTCAAAGCTCCCTGAAGCCCTTACCAGAAGCAGATGCTGGCATAATGCTCCCTGTACTGTCTGAAGAACCATGAGCTGAATTAACCCATTTTCCTTACAAATTACCCAGACTTACACATGTTATGTCCATCTGTGTTGCTATAAGCAAAGTACCTGAGGGAAGTGGGAGGAGTCTAGCTTATCTCAGGAAGAATAAGAAATTGGAAGGGCTTCTGTTCAAGACAGGTTCAGCCTTCCACACAGGAGGACGGAATGGTAAGCAGGAACCTACTGTGAAGGATGTATTCTGGCTTTATTCTCTAGGGCCATGACTGAAGGGAGGGGATCTTGTTCAGAGGCAACTGTATGATGAGGATTTGGCTGAAGACAGTGAGCTCCAACTTGAGTGACCTGGAATTTCAAGTGTCTCAGAAACATGTAAAAGTCTACATTTTAACGCTAGTAGGAAATGAGAGTATGAAGGCAGATGTCACACCCAGAGATGACCAATTCCCAATCAGCTTATGTGGAAGGTGAAGCAGTGAGAATCAGTGTGACCCCTTGATTTCTTGGGAATAGTTTACAGAATGACTATGGGGGTAAACAGACACTCACAGAGGAAAGAGGGGGCCTACAAAGAGCTTCAGAAAAAGTAGGAGAGAGAGCTTGCTTGCTCCAAAAGCTAAGGAAGTGTCAAAGAGGACAGTGGACAATGGCATTAAGAATGTTTTACAGGATCGGGCAGTTAAGAATTCACAGATGATCAGAAATAATCAATTGATCAGACTCAAAGAGTTTGAGTCTCTTTGAAGAGATTCAAAATCTCTTGGCCATGTTCTAGTTTTGAGATGACTACATTAGAAATTAGAATCATGCCACCATGTAAAAATACTTTGGTGATCATAATTTTTTTAGATGGCAGTTGATCTCTTCAGCGGCCAGTGAAGCTTTCATCTACTGCCTGAATTTCTCTGAACTTTTAGTCCAAAATGAAATCCTAGGGGAACTCACCCAGTTAGTTTTAATGCCATGATCCGAGTCTCTGAATTCTGGCAATTGTTTATTGTAGTGGAAGCAATTGGTTTACACAAGGTAGGTTACATAGAGCAGTCTAGAACATTCTGGTTTCAGTTCCTAATTGTACATCAGATTCGCCCAAGGAGCTTTTGTAAAAATACAGGTGCCTCTATGCCTCACCCCAGAGATTCTGATTCTGACTAGTCAGTTCACCTCAGATAATTGTTAAAATTTGACATTTTATTGTACAGATAAAGAGCCACTAAATGGAAGAGTCAGATGTTTTATATCCTAGGCATTCAAAGTGGTCCATATAGCAGCATTTCCCTGAACTTTTAGTCCAAAAGTGGTCTAAAGAAGGTTGGGAAGAAGGAAATACTGACTAATTCTAAAGTACAAGTTGACCCTTGAACAATAGGAGATTAGGGCAGCACCCCTTCCACAATTGAAAAGTGGCCCATATAGCACTGATTCTGACTAATCAGTCCACCTCAGATAATTGTTAAAATTTGACATTTCATTGGACAGATAAAGAACCACTAAATGGAATAGTCAGATGTTTTATATCCTGGGCATTCAAAGTGGTCCATATAGTAGCATTTATATCACTTGGCTGTCCGTGAGACATGCACAGTCTCAGGCACCACCCCACATGGACTAGATCAGAATCTGCATTTTAATGAGATTTAAACATTAAAATGAAAAAAAAAAGTGTTATATATTATAATTGACCATAGTCTTGGCATGGCACTGACCATTGGTTCAAAACTTTAACAATATCCTGAAGCTCAGACTTTAGCCCTAGAGAGTCAGATTTATTTGTTGTGAGGCCTTGGCATTAGTATTTTAAAAGCTCCCTAGGTAATTCTAATATATAGCTAGGGGAAAGAGATTGTGCTAAGAAGTCATAAGGGGGAACAGAAATTGAAATTCAGTTCAAATATAATAGAGATTTTTTTTAATATAATGAGGGCATAATGTTAGAATGTGTTAATAATGGAAGTCCCAGTCACTGTGCAGGGAGATGGTGTAAAGGCAATTTCTGAAGGTATCACTGATGACAAAAACCATGGCATATTCTTTAAGAAACCTTTGAGTTCTGATTAAGCTATCGCAAGAGTTCCAATTAACTCAGAACACTCATAACAACAATTTTTAAAAGTTAGCAGAGACGGCACCATAATAAAAACTTGTCTTATGGTAAAGTAGTTTGAGGAGGGAGCAAGAAGTAGGAAGGAGAAGTATTTTTCTCTTAACGGTAAAGATCTGTGTGCCTAAATTTGCTAAGCCCTGAAATGATGGCATTTTGTAAGACTGAAAGATTCTGTGTAGGTGTAAGCAGAATGTCAAGGATGAGTCAAAGATTAATAGCAAAATTATAGAGTATGAAGTGGGGATTTTATGCCTCTGTCTTGGAAGGTTGGGAAGAAGGAAATATTGACTAATTCTAAAGTACAAGTTGGCCCTTGAACAATCTGGGGATTAGGGTAGTACCCCTTCCACAATTGAAAATATGTGTATAACTCTTGACTCTCCCCAAATATAGCTGCTAATAACCTACTGCTGACCGGAAAACTCACCTATAACATAAACAATTGGTTAACAAATATATTGTATGTTATATGTATTAAGTACTGTGTTCTTACAATAAAGTATGCTAGAGAAAAGAATATATCTTTAAAAATCATAAGGAGAGAAAATATACTTCCTACTCCTTAAGTGGAAGTGGATCATCCTGTCTTCATCCTCATCATCTTCATGCTAAGTAGGCTGAGGAGGAGGAGGGAGAACACAGAGGTTGGTTTTGCTGTCTCAGGGTGGTCGAGGCAGAAGAAAATCCTTGTGTAAGTGGACTCATGCAGTTCAAACTCATGTTGTTCAAGGGTTATCATACTCCTTACAATGGCTTCTAGTTTAATCAGATGGATTGTGTCTAATTTCAGAAATGGAGAAACGTAAGCCATGCATTTTTAAATAATTCTGTAGCATACAGCTTACTCATTGGCAAATTATTCCAAAGGCCCAAATCAAGCTACAGTTAGAGAATTGCAGCGATCTTCATACTAGCAGAATGATTTTTTGTTTTTTGTTTTATGAAATACAGAATGACTGTATTTTTGTATTCAATAGCTACTTGTTAAGTCCTCCAAATTGTCCTGGGTACTTAAAGATGGTGTGAAAGAATTATGAGACACTCTCTGTCCTTGAGTGATTTAAACATTTGTTCAATAACAACAACTAGAGTTGCGTATCAAGGGAAATATTTTATTTTCAAAATACAACAAAATTGCACTTAAAATTGAGAAAATCTGTAAAGTCATAAAGATCAAGGTTTGCAAAATTGAATGACAGCTATAATACTCTCAATGATAGGAGAATGTGAAATAGCAATAGATGTTTTAATATCTGGTAAAACATTTTAAACAAATTACAGTCAGTTCTCTATATCCACAGGCCCTACATCTGTTCATTCAACCAATATTTTTGAGGATCAAAAATCTTTGGGAGAAAAATAATTAAAAAGTGCAATAATAAAAATGACATAAAGAAAAAATATATAGTATAACAACTATTTACGTAGCATTTGCATTGTACTGAGTAAAAGAAATCTAGAAAGGATTTAAAGTTTATGGGAGGATGTGCACAGGTCATATGCAAATTGTGCATTATTGTATATCAAGGCCTTGATATCTATAGATTTCTGTATTCCGGGGGAGTCCTGGAACCAATCTCAGTGGATACTGAGGCTCAGCTTTAGTGCACGCAGTTTTGGCCTGAGGGTTCATAATACCTCATAATTCTCTTTCCTCTAAAACGTAGGTATAATTACTGGCTCACTTTAATTCTCAAAATAGGGTGGATAAAAACATTTTTTCCTTGCCTTTTAAACTTGAACGTGTTAATTTTTGAAGAGAGACTACTTTGTGGCTCCACCTTTCTCCTCTTTCTGTTCCAGTGTTTTGGCATAAGGGTTACTTTCAGAAGTGAGTAGTCTATTGCAGACTGAAGAGAGCTGAATGGATGATGGATTTTAGTGGTGGACTATGATGCTTGCAAACAAATTCATTTCCTTTCAGTCTTGAAAAGTCCTTTTGGGTGATATTATGCAACTTTGACAAATGATGAAAAAAAAACACAAAGCTCACAGAGTTACTTGCCTAAAATTGCACAAAGGAAAACTTTCAACCCAATTTTTTAAACTAAATTTCCCTGAAGACATGACATTTGCCCCTTGGTTTATAAAATATCACTACACAATGGAGCATGCCATAGAGCAAATCTACTCTCAAAGGAACCCAAGTGTGGTCCAGGATCCACACTTTGGCTACTTCCTTTGGGTCCTCAGTCTCAAGGTGGAGGAATTAAGAAGGTGGCCCCTGAATTAGATTTTGACTCAGGTGGGTACTAGCTCTGTGACGTTAGCAAGTCACTTAACATTTATTATTGGACCTCTCTTTCCTATTTTATGAAAAGAACTGATAATATTTCTGATATATATATATAGATGTTGTGAGAATTAGTGGGGTAAATTATACCAAGTGCTTAGAACAGTGCCAGGTATGTGGTAAACCCTTGATACATATTAGCTATTATTATCCTCCTGGCTCTCAAATTTTGACACTCTCCTCCCCCAGCTCTTCTAAACTGCAGACTCATACATCCCTCTCATTTTTAATGGTGAGGATGTTGACTTGGATAGTCCCAGGCCTTCCAAACTCATCATGTCCCAAACCAAAGTCACTTTGGACACCATTTCCACAAACATCATCACTCCCTGTGGTCAGATCAGTCTTGCTGGTCTCTAATGGTATTTTGCTGTCTGGGGCCTCCTTGTATTATACCTGTTCTTCCTTCTGCCCAGTCTATTCCTCCATTCCTTCAGCAATCTCCTTTACCGTTTAATATTCTTATATCACCTTTGAAAGACTTGAGTTTACAGCCTTCTTATATTTCTCTGCCTGACACTGTAGTAGTCATCCCAGCTAATGGAGGGGCTGGGGCAGGAAGATTGCTTGAGCCCGGGACTTGAAGTTGCAGTGAGCATTGTGTACACTAGTGGATACATAACTTCCCCAACATAGTCTGGGACTTGCACCATCCTTGGACAGTCCAAGAGCCAGCTGTTTGAGGCTACTTTTCCTTTTAGCAATAGATGTCACTTTCCCAATTTTCTAAGTAATGGTGCCAGAGGATTGGAATGGACTGCCACCCCAGCTAAGATTCTATGTCTGGATATCTTTTTGTTGTAGCCATGATTGCTGTTTGGCAGGCCTGGATTTGAATCCGCCAGCTCAGGTGTATATGGCTGGTGCCTTAGCTGCTTGAGCCACAGGCACTGAGCCAAGAAGAATATATATAAAAAAGAAAACAGTTGTGTTGCAATGGTGGAATTTTAAGTTACTCATAGATTGTTGTAATTAAACAATTTTTTTAGGGGAGGAAGAGGGAAGAGGAGATGGGTAAATTCACTCCTATTAGGTACAGTGCACACTGTCTGGGTGAAGGGCACACTTAGAACTTTGACTCAATCTGTACAAAAACAAACTATGTAAACAAAACTTATGTGGCCCCTAATATTCAGAAATAAAAAGAAAACCAATTTTTTAAAAGCTGGTATTTTTAATAGAAAGCAAGCAACATTCATGGTTGTAGCATCACATAATAAACTAGAATTTCCAGGGAGGTACATGTAACCTGCCTCTTTCTGGCCCTCTCTAAGCTCTTTTCCTATTCACCCTCTCACTCTAAACCTAGACAATCTATGTAGAAATTAAAAAAAAAAAAAGAATCAAAGAGTGAAAATTCTCTTGGAAGGGTAAGGTAATGAAAGAGTTAATCATACTGGTCTAATCAATTTTAAGATATTTTAAGTCATAGAGTCAAGTTATAGATACACATAAAACTTTAAAAAGTACTGAGATGTCACAAGAAAACTGAAAAATTATCAGTGAGGGGCTTCTGTAATTTTGTACTTATATGTCAGGTAAATAGTAAAAATTCTTGGTCACTTGTGAATAAATGAGTTTCTGTCTGAAACTTTAACTTGTTATACCTCCCTGACTAACCTTACTCAACTGAGCTTCAGAGATTGATGGTTTCTCCATATTTTCTCATTGCTCAGTTAATGCCTGAGAGAGGACACACACAGAATTCTCCTCCACCCATTAATTTCTCCCCAAAGGTTTTATTTTATAGATATACAGCATAGTGGTTCTCTGAACAATAAGTCAATTATTGTGTTCATAAGGAGGTCACTTTATTTTTCCTCTCAGATCCATAAAATAAGCAATTTTGAGAACATTAGTGTTTTCAACCTTCTTTTTTTATCTCCTGGCAGCACCCTTGAACCCATAGTTAAATTTCCATGGCATATTTGAACTATGTTGACCAAAAAAACAAAAAGTAGAAAAAGAATATATTTACTGTACTCTGAACTGTATTTGAAAATAATTTAATTAATGATATTTATTTATTTATTGTTTTTTTTAGAGATTCATTTTGTTGCCCTCGGTAGAGTGCTATGGCGTCACAGCTCTCAGCAACCTTCAGCTCTTGGGCTTAGGCGATTCTCTTGTCTCAGCCTCCTGAGTAGATGGGGCTACAGGTGCCCACCACAATACTCAGCTATTTTTGTTGTTGTTGTTGTTGCAGTTTGGCCGGGGCTGGGTTCAAACCCTCCACGCTTGGTATATGGGGCCAGCACCCTAGTCACTGAGCCACAGGCATGGCCCAATTAATGGTATTTAAAAATTACTATGGCATGCCTAAGATCCTCTCATCCAGTGATTTTTTTTTTAATTGTTTGGGATTCATTGAGGGTACAAAGAATTAGGTTACACTGATTACATTTGTTAGGTAAAGTCCCTCTTGTAATTGTGTCCTGCCTAAGACGTATGTCATACACTGTACATGGAGAAGCAATGATGACCATGGCCATTCTTAAAAAAAAAAAAAAAAAAAGGAGGGGGGAATCAAGGGTGTAAAAATCTTGATGTGCTTGCATTGCCAGGAATAATGATTTAATAAGTTTAAAACCAATATTCACTTGTTTATTATAAGTAGGTTAGAAAATTGAATTAAGAAAATGATTGCAGATGATGGGTAAAAGGAACAGAGACAGGAGAGAGGTGAATCAGAGAAATGGAGGTTAACATTCAGACTACAGGGCCTATGCTGAGAAATTCAAAGTCTGTTGCCAACAACAGCTTGAGGTCTGGCCCTTTAAGAAGAGCAGGCTGCCTCCCTGAAATGTCACCAGTCTTCCAATATGACTGAGAGACCAGGCTCTCACAGGTGGGATTGCTTTCTCAGAGGGAGTGAGCACAGGGGGTTGGGAAGATTTATGAGAGGAGGCATGAAACATTGAAATCAGCACAAACTGCTTTGATCTCATAAGAGAGAAAAAGTCTCTTCTCAGCATGGCACAGCACCCAACTGCCTATAAGGCTTCCCAGAGGGTTAATTGCTTATCTTGGGGTTTGTGTGCTTGATCTAATTGGGGTCTGTCTTAACGTTGTCCTGCACCTGAATTGTGTTCCTGTTCCAGATTTTGTTTGTGTTAGGATCAAAAATAATGTAGATGAATAAAAAAAAGTAGTAAATCAACGCAATTAAGGTAGTTAGTTAAAGAAATAATTTAGTTAGAAAATGCAAGCCCAGCCAGAACCATGACATAAGGATTTAGCTCCTGCCCCCCACCCTGTTTAATGTATGTAATAAAAATGCGGCTAGCTCAGAGCTAGGGGCTGTTCCAGGGTCCTTATGCTTGCTTGGATATGGTCAGTCCCTCTACCCAGCTCTTTAAAAATTTTCTCTTTCTGTCTTGACTATTCATTTTCCCTTCATCCTCTTGTCTCCACCAGCCACTGGGAGGGAACTCACAGCACAGTTAGGGGCTGGACCCCAACACACTGTGACCCCCATCCCTTTCCCCCTGACCTGCACCCTCATTCTGCTACCTCACACCTCATATTAGATGATCGACTGTCTTTATATTAGAATTGAGCACACTGGATTCTTGCTTCTCCATTCTTGTGATGCTTTACTAAGAAGAACATGTTCCAACTCAATTCAGGTTAATATCAAAGATGTAAAGTCTCCATCTTTTTCATGGCTGAATAGTATTCCATGGTATATAAACCAGAGCTTGTTCATCTATTCCTGCCACTCAGTGATTTTTTAACTGGTATGTTGTGAACAATTTTAAAGATCATTAATTAAATTATTTTCAAAGGAAGTTCAAAGTACAGTAAGTATGTATATTTTTTAACTCTTTTAAAAAATCAACATAAGTGTGCTGTGGAAATTTACGTACAGGTTCAAGTGTGTCATGAGAAAAAACGGTTGAAAATCACTGCTCATGCACACAGGCGTGCCTCCACAGTGCACTGGGGGAGAATCAGAACCTCGATGGTCTAGATCCTCACCCGGGAAGAGCCTATAGGAACCATGAAAACCTTGAATCTGGCTTTTTTTCCAGATTTCAAGGTGAACCTACACATCTGATTCAGTAAATTCTTTTAAGAGGAACAGGATCTAGAAACATCTATTCAATACATTTTGTATCTTCTAAAATTATAGAAGTAGGTTTTTACTTTATTTGAATGAGTAAACACTCTCATTTATTTTAAAAAATATTTCTAACCATATTATATTTTCCCATGTGTAAAGAACTGTATGTTTAAACTTTGTATTTGAACAGGCTTACCATTATAAGGCTAAGATACCTCTGAAGGCCATTATTTTTATTTATTTTTCAGTCCTTCTGGTACATCTTGCAATGGATCAAATCACTGCTATAACAAGATGGGAAGAGGTAACAGTGAAAATGTGCAGCTGTAAGAAGGAAAAAAACCCCACTTTTCAATGAAAGTACCCTGCATCAATCCTGGCTATTGGTCTCTTTGGGGCATTTTAATAGAAAACTATGAAAATAATGGTATTCTCTACTTAGAAACTGAGTTTATAACTTGAATATTTCACCATTTGTTGTAGGATTTCATCTTTCCACAAATAGGTTGTAAATTTGAGCAATGACTAAGGCAAACGCTTTCCTGAACAATTTGTAGGTAAAACACATTTTATGGCTCACTTTAAAAATAGCCCCAAGTCTCATTCTGTGAAAACTTAAGGGAAAAATCAAAAGCAGGACCAGGATCGGGCATCCTCACTTGGGGATTAATGGACATTCACCGCCTTACTCTCCTCTTAATAACACTGAAGGGAGACCCTGCTGCATTATTGATTTTCTCCCTGTCTTTTTCTCAGTCTCTCTCCTCCATATGCACAGGAGGAGGCTTGTGGGCTCCCGTGGACCCCTTAAAACCTTCCTTTGCACACCCAACAATTCATTAACACACTCAGCTAAGAGGGGTTCTATCCCCTCCAGACTCAGGCTTACTCCTTCCTTCATTGATTTTTTAAAGTATAAGACAGCAACATAAAGATTAATTTCCTTGCAGATAAAATGACAAAAAGTAACCCTTTCCTCCCTCCGCTCAACCAACATGGGAAATGGACATCAGAACCCATCTTTTCCTCGTTCCCTCCTTTTACAGAGGAGGACGTGTCCCTCCTCCAATCTAAGGTCCTTCCCACCGCGTGTTCTCGGAATCCTTCTGTCTTTCATCTTCTCAGTGACCTCAATCCCTCAGCCATCCCTCCTCTCTCCTCTTTCTACTTTGACACTATTTCAAACTTACAAAAATTGTTCAGGAATAGTACAAGAAAATCCCATTTACTCAGATCCTCCAATTGTTTACATTTGGCCCCATCTGCCTGAGCATTCTTTCTCACTCTGAGAAGTTATTTCAGTTACTCGCAGACAACCGTGACAGACAGTAGACTTCTTAATTTCTAAATACTTAACGTGCATTTCTGAAGAATAATAGCATGCACTTCTATAACTACAGTGCAATGATCAAAATCACAAAGTTTAATATTGATGCAATATTATTATTGAATCCATGTTCTATATTTAAATTCCACCATTTTTTCTATCAATCTCTTTCATAGTGAATTTCTCTTCCTGCTCCAGGATCCCATCTGGGATGGCTTGGGTTTAGTTGTCTCCCTAATCTGGAGTAGCTCCTCCATAGTTTCTCATGCTTTCTTTTGTCTTTCTTGACCCGAGCAATGTTATAGGCCAGGCTATGGTGGCCTACGCCTGTCATCCTAGTGCTTTGGGAGGCCAACGGGGATTTGCTTGCGCCTAGGAGTTTAAGACCAACTGTACGCTATAGACAGACCCTTTTTATACAAAAAATAATTTCAAAAAGTTAGCCAGGCACGGCAGTGAATGCTTGTAATCATACCTACTCAGAAGCTAAGGCGGTAGGATCATTTGAGCCCAGGAGTTCAAGGCTACAGGGAGCTATGATTCTGCCAGTGCACTTCAGTCTTGGTGACAGTGTAAAACCCTGTTTCTTAATAACAACAAAAAGTTTATTGAATAAATCCTAGTTAATTTTTTTGAAATAGACTTTATTCTGGATTTGTCTGTTGTTTCCTCATGATTCAAATTCAAATTATTCAATTTTGGCAGAAATATCACGGATACAATATTTTCAGTATATTTTTCGGAGAGTTCTTCACATCATTTTGTCCTGACCCAACACTGGTAATATTCACTTGGTTAACGTGGTGTCTGCTATATTTCTCCACTATAAAGTGATTGTTTTTCCCTTTTTAAGTACTAAGATATTTGTGGGGGGACAACTTGAGACGATGTTGATATCCTGTTCTCTATTAGTCTTTTACTAATTTTAGCATCCCTTGACCATAGTCCATGATTTCCTCTATATTTTTTAATTGTCATTCTGCTGAAGAGGTTTCCTTTCTTTTCCTCTATTTAATAAATGAATGCATACATGAAATTCCCATGAATTCATGGCTTTTGCCTTTTTTTTTTAAAAAAAAATGGGTTATTTAGTTCTGTGAAGACCTAGTAATATTTTAGTGGTCACATTATTCAAAATTCGGCCACGAGAGTCTCTCACCTACATAGTCTGCCTTTCTCTGCTTCCCACAGCTACAAACAAACATCTTCTTAGACATAGCCCTCTATCTATTGCTGTGTTACTTATTTCCTTTCACAGCTGCATTTCTATATTTTTAAATTTTTTACTTTTTGCAAAGATAGGGTCTTGCTGGTCTCTGTCCTCAGGCCAGCCTCCCCTCAGCTTCCAGAGTAGCTGGGACCACAAGCTACAGTCATGAGCCACTGCATCCAGCTGTTTCCTTCCAATTCTTGCATTTTCTCCATGCCTGCCCTTCCATGCATGCCTTTCTCATCATCCCCTCTCTCTTTCTGTCCTTGTTTTCATCCTACCCAACTGCCCCTTTTTTCTTGTCATCTTCCAATCTCTCCCCGACCCTAGTTCTTATTCTCCCCCCTGCTTTTCATCTCCATTAAAGCCATCCTTACTACAATCTGCAGAGAAGTTGTATTTATTGCTTGACCCATTTATGGTCAGTTTTCACCTCTCTCATGTTTCCATTCCACTTCTGGGCACATTTTCTGTGGCCCCTGCATTATAATGATTACTTCCTCTGGTGGGATGCTTGCATGAGGGCCTTGATCACACCTGACCCCCACCCTTCACTCCTGCTGCCCTCTTGTGTTTGTGGGACAGAGAAGAAGGATGGTCTTCGAAGTAGGACTGCATTTCCAGTATTGCATGGAAGGAAAATTTGCACTCATTCCCTTAATTCTTGTGGAGAATTGTGTTCCACTGTATTTCCCATATTGGTCTTTCTTCTGAACATTGTTTTTCTAATCTTTCTTCAACCAGTATGATCCCCTGGACCTGTATACCAACTTGTCATTGAACGGGAGACCCCATCTCCCTTTCCTAAAGTGGATACTGGGTGCCAGGATCTCATTACTATGGGTAGTGTGGGTTGAAACTGACTCCTTGCACTTGGCAGTCGGATCTGGGCTGCCCATAGTCAGAAGACACTGGGATTTGTGGTGGAAGGGGGGACTATCATGATTTAATTTCTGTCTGGAATCATCTGTCGTTGATTGCTTGGCAAGGAATCTCTGCACAGCTTGAGCTTGCTGTGCCAGGAGCTCCCGCCGGGCACCTTGCTGCTCTTCGCTGTTCCAGCAAAGCAAGCCCGAGGGATTGACATTCCTTCTCCTTAAACATGCAAGGATCTGAGAGCCAAGGGAAGAAGAAAGAAATCAACAAATTTTAAAGTGTCCTCTCTCAGGGCAAAAGGTCCTTTCCTTTTACATACAGACTTTTCTGTATTTCTAAGTCAGACAATACATTATGATTGTCCAGAGTTGCTCTTTATCCAATCTGAGGTCCCTGCAGTGGAAGGAAGTTGGCTACTGAGAAATCGATTGCCCCTCAACCCCCGACAGTTCCTAACAGGTGAGAAAGGTAAGTGTACAAACCAAATAAAAGTGTGAAATAAGAGAATGTGCTGAGCATGAAGATCATAGAAAGTAAATTTAGATACAAAAGCAAAAGGCCCTGGGACGCTCCCTGTGGTTCCAGTGGAGGCTCAGCCTTCCTCTTCTCCTTGAGCCTCATGTGAGTCTGTTCCAGCCCACAAGCAGCACCCAAGCAGGACCCAGGCTACACGGCCATGTGCAGCCCTCAGAATTCATAGGCAGGCTGCCCAGTCTTCACAGCAGGGAGAGAAAAGAGTCTGTTCTTGCCAAAGGCAGAGTGGATTTTTAAGCCCATGGAGTTCTTCACATAGAATCTCAGCCTTCTTTCCAGGGCTTTCAAGTTCTGGATTTCAAAGTTGATAAGGAATAGTCTCAGCGAGCCCTAATGTGTTTCAAATCTGACAATTAAGAAATATTCATCTCCTATGACTTGTTTCTTTAGGCAACATTTAAAATTTCTACCTGCTTTCCTCAAGACTAAAAGAGATCTGAATGTTTATCATGAACACTTGCCAGAGAAAGCCGGACAGAAGCCAAGAAAACAATTTTTAGCATTGAACATCAGTTGATATGAGGGTACCTATAAATCTGTCTCAAAATGGGACAGTGGAGAAAATGAGGTGAGGTGTCCAGGTGACAGAAGTTGTTCCAAGGGTAGGAGAAGGCAGTAGAGAAGGCAGAGACTAGGAAATGGACTGAACAGCCTTTTCCTATCACCTGTCTTCTTTTCATGGCTTCCTTGCGCGGTTTTCATGGCCAAATGTGCCTGTGGGAAATACTTAGCAGAGAGCCAAGGTTTCATGATTCAGCTCTGTAGCAATGCTGACTGAAGAAAATGCACAGTGCACACATGGCTTGCCTATCTATTTCAATTAACTTTGCTGGACAGTTGCTTAACCGTCCACATCTTTTTTCCAGCTTGATCCAGCCTAAGAGGACCTGCTTCTGGCTGGATCTCCCTGATCTGAGTGAAGTCCAGAGGTTTAGGCTCAAAGGATGGCTACGATCACTGTGGCCAGAGCATGCTGCCAGCAATCTGCAGACAGGACAGTTTAATTGAGGCAGGGCTGATTTTGTATAAATTCCCGATTGTCCTCTAATTTTCACCTGCCCTCCTTCCCTCACCAACTAATGTTCTTGAAAAAATTGACTTCATTTGTCTTCTCATGTTCTCAGCCCATGTGCTCTGCTCGCCTCCCTGGGGTTTGGTGTCCATCCCCACTACACGGACATGTTGCCACATTCAGTCGATGGCCTTTCGGTCTTATCAGATTGGACATGATTTTTGACTCATGTTAAATCTCTGCGTTCTTGGTTCTCCCCATCTCTTCCTGAACGTTTCATCTCTATGTCCTGTATGGAGCCCCTGGGCGTATATGTACATGGGTGTACGACCATCCCTGGAAGCATCTGTGGGCTCTGTTTTTGATTGCTTGGTGGGCAATCTCTACACAGCTTGGGTTTATTCTGCCAGGACCACCTGCTGGGCACCTTGCTGCTCTTCCATGCTCTGGCCAAACAAATAAACAAACAGAGGGGCTGACACTTCCCATTTCCTCTCTCTGACCACACAAGGACCTGAGCCAAGTCCCATCACTGTTGATATTTCCAGGTTTTAGCCTGCCCAGTGGTTTCCGCTCATCTCATTAGCTCTGCTCCATATGCCCATTCTCATGGACTCATCCACATCCTAGAATGGTAATGAACCTCACTTCTGTCTAGCACAGAATTTCCTACTGAAATTCAGATTGTTTACCTAACTTCTGATAGGTCCAGTGATCTGAGCTCCCTCTAGGCATTAACTCCTTTCAATTAAACCTGGCTGGTCCATGCTGATGTTGTCATCTTTTGTGGGACTCTATATCACTCTAGGTCTACATTACCTCCCTGTAAACAAAAAGCATCCATGGCTCCTCAGTCCTTAAACACCCACCAAAAGCAAATCACCGTAGTCACTCAATTTTTGCCTTAAAATTAGTTTTTCAAGCCATCATGTCCTCTCTAACCTATAGTCTCTATCTTAAAACAGATACTCTCTGGTGGAGAAGACTATACCAGCCCCTAGTTATTTTACCATCCTTTGATCTTTATCCTCTCAAATTCTTCTTTCACAAAGCAAATGAAATGACCTACCTGAAATATTAAACCACCTGTGTCATTCCATACCTTAAAATCTTCATGGGATTTCAAATCCCAAGTTCCTTAACCTGGCACATACGTACCATCCTGGCCTGGCCTCTGCCTTCTCTCAAGCTTCATCTTCCATATTTTATACTCTGACAAAACTGAAATCCTATGGTTTCTGCACACATGGATCCTTTCTTACTTCTCTGCCTTGGCTCTAGCCTTTTCACTACCAGAAGGCCTCTTCCAACATCCATCCCATTCTAATGTGTTTTCATACCCAGCTTTTAAGAATGACTTCAGGCATGACCTCCTCAGGACATCTCTGTGGTTCCAGCTGTCCTGCTCCCTGAACCCACTGTGGAGGGTTATGATATTTCATTCCTGTGTTCCCCAAACTTGCATATTTCTCCTTGCTTGAGAAATATTTATGTCTCTCTATACTACCAGGCTTTGAATTCCTTGAAGTCAAAATGTGATGCCTTTAACTTTATGTGTCTGAAGCCAAGCACGGTGCTTGAATAAGTGAGCGCTCAGCTAGTGATTGTTGAATGAGCAACCAAAACTATGAACATCTCTGGTTCTTAGTTTCCTTTAGCAAATTAAAGTCTAAGAGCTGGGAAGAATGAGAAGTATATAAAAGGAGAACACATCATTTGTAACTATTACACTTAATTGTAAATGTAGTTACTTTAACAGTTGTGCTAACTGATTGGAATAGAAAAGGAAGGAAGAGGTTGCATGTGGAAGGGGGTGGAGATGGGCAGGAGAGGGCTCAGGAAGTACACTGAGAGAGGCTTGTGTTTCAGCAGGAGCCGGGGAGCATAGCTGGTCTGGCTAGTAAGCCTGCCCTCTGGAGCTCTGTCTAAGGAGGGACCTCTTTCCTCTGCAGCAAAACAAATAAACACCAGTGACAAACATACTGACAAGGCAGGGCTCACCCCTATCATGCCAGCACTCTGGGAGGTGGAGGTGGGTGGATTGTGTGAACCCAGGAGTTTGAGATCAGCCTGAGCAAGAGCGAGACTTTGGCTCTACTGAAAATAGAAAAACCAGCTGGGCATTGTGGTGAGCACCTGTAATCCCAGCAACTCAGGAGACTGAGGCAAGAGGATTGCATGAGGTAAAGAAGAAAAGGAACCTCCCTTTCCCATTCCGTCAGGGGTGGTACATCAGCTAAGGAAGTGCAAGGTTGTTTACTAGGGGTGACACTTTAGAGAGATAATCACTGTGAGGAGAAAGAGAAAGTGGTAGCAAGCATGGTGCGGGGAGAGGGGGATTCACACACTTGGGTGGCAGGATGCCCTCTCCCTTTCATCACTAGGCAGGTAGCACTCAGCTCAAGCCATGAGCAGGCCCTCTTTGCTCTCTGGGGGCATGGTCAGTCTCTACTACCCACGAGCCAGGAGGCAAGTTACCTTATCAAAAGCACAAAAGGAGTTTCTTGCCAGACCTACCTATAGAGTCCTCTATAGTTGATGGATCTTGGGGTAACCAGTATCTTTGGCTTATTTGTCAAGGAGGAGAAGTTCTCTAAAAGCAGAAGTCCTTGGAGAGAAAGGGAAATTTCATCCCAGACAAGAGGAACAGAAATATCTGAGGCTGGAAAGTAGAAAAGTACAGGGTACCAGTCATCTAGCAGAGTGTAGTAATAGTGACATGGTCTAATGTTGGAAGTCTACACTATGTTTATACATATGTGTGCATGTACTCTGCAGATGTGGTGGTGAATTTCCAGAGACTATGCCGGATAAAAAAGTGGCTGGTATCTGGGTATGGGGCCAATACTGCTATAATCACACTGTAGTTGAGTCAGATGGGGACACTGCTATTGTCACCACTAAACAATCGATGCCACAGGTTGGGCCACCATGGTCCCAGTGCTGGCTATGGCTTCTGCCTCTATACTTTTGTCACTGTAGTCCCTGGGAACTCAAAGTACATGCCACCATCGAGGTCACCCACCACTACCAAATTGTCCCTATGGATACATCTTTCCATCATGAGCTCCTCATTCAAAGTCTTAACATGGTATGTGTGAAGGACCACGCCTCAGTCAGGTGTGCAAGCTGGTTTTCCAAGGGGGCCTGGCAAAACAAACATTAGGGAGGTGACTCTGCCTCTCACCAAAACTCATAAGGCGGGCATTTCCCCAAATACAAAAGGCACTAAGCAGCTAAAACAAACAACCAAAACCCTGTAAAAATAAGAAAAAGACAAACTCCTACATATTCTAAGTCAAACTTTTAAAGTTGTGATCATTTGTGCCCTTGCTAAAAGTAATGTTAGAAATTGAAGTAGTGTACTGTACCAATTACATAATAACTCAGTAATATTATAAGCTCTTTTCGGTCTTACATAAGAGTAGTCTCCAACTTTGGAATACATTTGTGAAACAAATTTTACTTAAATATTGGTTTGGAGCTGGGCACAGTGGTGGGTGGCTATAGTCCCGGCTACTTAAGAGACTGAGGCAGGAGGATCACTAGAACTCAGGAGTTCAAGACCAGCCTGGACAACATAGGGAGACTCCGTCTTTAAAAAAATTGGTTTGGAATTCATTTTTTTCCCCAAATAAATTAAATTCTTCACATGTAGTCAGTTCTCTGGACTAGGCCAAGATACTTCCAAACATTATCTGAAGTGTAGCAGAAAAAGGAAAGGATGTTTACTTATGTGTTAATTACTTTTCAAACATATTTTTTGCTTTCTTCTCTTCTGTGATATCATCTTAATTTTTATGCAGCATCTCTGGGACTTTAGTCTCCAAATTCCTTGCAGTTCTGAAGTATTTGTCTGCTGACATTGTACATGAATGACCATTTGAATAAACCCTTGGTCATTCTTTCTTTCTTTGAGGACTTTGGGGGGATAGAAACTGCATGGCTCTAACATTGTGCCAGAGTCTGAGACCAGTCTGTTTCTTTTCCTCTTGATATCTTTACTTGCAAGTTAGAGAGTCCAGTAACATTACTAGAAAGTTATCCAAGGTCTGCTGCTTCAACTTTCTTTCTCCATCCTCAAATTATCTTCTCTGTTTTCTCCTTGTCTTCATGAAGATGAGTGCCATTCATCTGCCCATGTTTGCACCTGCTCTTGGGGTATGCTCATCCATTGTCTTTTCTCTCACCTTGCCCTCCTGTCCCCTTTCTCTAATGATGCCTGCACCCTTATCATTAAACACAGCAGATTTGATAAACCTCAAAGCCACCATCCTCTTCTCCCTTTGCTATCACTAAGAAACTCATTAAAAGAAAAATTCCAATTATTATCTAAATAATGAAGCCTTGCTGCTCACTCTTCCATTGCAAACCCCAACCCTGCTTTTATCCTTTCTCTTCTCCAGGGTTTAAAGTTCCTTCACTAGCCTGGAGGTTTCTTCACGTTCAGGTTCCCTCTATATCCCAGCTTCTAACCATATCTGGAGTACATGTGTGTGGGTGTGTTGCCTGTCTGTCTGAATCTTCAAATATATTTATTCAAAATTTAGACATACTGCAGAATTTCCTGTGGTCATCTATTTCAATGAGCTGAACTATTAAACAAATAATAAAAATTTTAAAAATACATATATGGGGGAGGGGGGAAAGGAGGAAAAGAAGTTCCTGTTGTGCTATAAAAGCATCCTTCAGCAATTAAATTTGTAAAGTCTGTTGGAGGATATGGAGGATAACTTAAAGAATAAGTGGTTAAGATTAAGTATAAGAATAAGTAGTTAAGATTCTCAACTCCTTCTCACCCCATCTCTGCTTTATTTCCTATCTTCTTCCTTGAGGGCAGATCAACTCCCAGACCTTCAGTTGTCACTTCTTTCTGGAAGATCACTCCCAGCCCAGGAGTCACAGCTACAGTCCCCACTTTCCCCTGTGCTTGTGTGTCTGACATCCTCACCTGGTGTTCCTAAATTTTAGTTATGTCAAAATGATGACCTCGAACTCCCTCCAAAACTCTTTCTTTCTCTCAAAGCCTCTATTTCCATGGATTATTTCATTAGCCCCTTGATGACCCAGGCCTATGACCTTGGACTTCCAACTTGTCCCTCAATGTAATCACCTGCTAGGTTATTTTATTTTACTTTTGTAATAACCCTGGATTCAATTTCCTCCTTTCTATTCTCATCCTCACTATATTGTTGTAGGTCCTTATTTTTACCTGGCTTACATATTAAAACAGGTTCTCATTGTACCTCCTATCTATTCATCTGCTCAACTGTTGTATACACACTGTTGCTATAATAATATGCTGCTCAAAAACATCCCAAGACTCCCTACTGCTACTACTGCCAAAGGAAAAAAGAAAAAGAAGGAATGGAGGAAGAGGGGGAGAATGGGGGGAGGAGGAGAAGGAAAACTGATGGGGGTGGTGGAGGAGGAGGAAGAGGAAACGAAGGGAAGAAGGGAGGGAGAAGGGAAAGAGAAAGGAAAGGAAAGAAAGAAAAGGAAGAGGAGGAAGAACAAGAGGAGGAGGGAAAAAAGCCAAAGCAATAACAAAGTATTGCTTCTTTGTGGTTTCAGAGGATTCTGCAATATGGTCTCATCTTATTTTTCTATCCATCACTCTACTGAACTAAACTGTCTTCAGGATTCCTTCCCCTGGGCACAGTGTCTGTGCAGGCAATGCATTTTACAACGCTTTGATTTCTCCTGATGAAACATATTCAGTGTTCAATACAAGTGCCATCCCCTTAATGAAGCCTTACATGATCTCCTCCCCTGGATATGACCCTTTAAGCTGCCTTAAAACATTATTGAGACTTTTCTTGTGATATTTATTTCTTCAAAGTATATAATAAGAGTTAATGAACCTGGTATATATCTCTCACAGGCTGCTAGCATGCTAAAGCCAGGAGCCATGTGTAATGTGTGCCTGAGCCTGGCATGGTACTTATCCCAGAGATTCACGCCAGTGGTCTCAGTTCTTTTGGATTATATGCTTATTTAAAAAAAATGAGTATATATCACTGTCATAAATTAAATACGTTGAAGTCCTAAATCTTGGTACTTGTGAATGTGACCTCATTTGGAAATAGGATCTTTACAGATGCAATAACATATCTTTTGGATATATCAATCATAACAGCTGGTGATATGTACACAGGAGGGACAAATATTTCAGCCCTGATTTGTACCCCTCAGATTGGTTAGAAAAAGTGTATATGTCCAAGTTGAACCACCTACCCTCTACCAGGAGGTGACCCTGCTTCTTTGAACCCTTCCCCTGTGTCTCTGTTCTTTTTGAAACAGCCTTCAGTTTCTCATTGAGTTATAATTATCCAGCCAAAAGTGGAAGTGGGGTGGGGGGAAGAGGGAATGTATAGTGGGCTGGCCAGTTTCGCTCACCTATTTTTACCTCCTTTCTTCCCAAAGCAGGTTCCAGACTTTCTCTGATATAACTAGTCTTCTACCTGGCATTGGACTGGAACTCTACTTTTTCTATTTTGCAGTGGCAGAAGATAAAGGAGGAGAGAAAAGCACAGCTAACACGTACTCCCCACCCGCTCCCCATCCTCCTTTCACTCCTGACTTTTCCCTGCCATTTCTGCCACAGGCACCCAAACAAAGACTCAGCAACTTCTCTGCACAGGGATTCCCCTGGATTCTGCATTAGGTTCTGGATCCACCAACCTCCTTCTCTCCTGTGGCGTCCATCCCTTTGGGTTCATGGGAAGGAGTGAACAGCCTTTACTAGTTCTTGTCTTTCATATTTTTATGCCAATAACCTGGACATCTCTCCTAGGAAAAATCAACTCTATCACAATGCATCCTTCATGATAGTTCAATAATTTAGCAAAGGACTTTCACCTATAAACTTGGGCTTCTGAACATTGTCAAAAGCTAGTAAAACTGATATAGAGTTCTCTCCTCTGGGCTGGACACAGACCTCCATTTTTCTAGGCCTAAATAGGCCTTTTTCAGGGTGAATTCTCTGGGCACAGGTGAGGTAATAAAAAAAGCAGCCTGATAAGTATCTCTTCTGGGCTGCTCCTCCTGGAGTAGGGAACACACACCTTACTGCTTTGCCTGGGGCAAGGACTGCAAGGACCACATTCCTCTGTACTGTGCCAGTTTAAAAATTCTTTTCAGCCCACAGGCCCCTCTAGCCAATTGTGACTTGTCCTCCCCAAAGCTCCCCTGCTGGTAAGATCAGAAAACCAGTATAAAAAACCCTAGAGAGAAGGTCCACATGGTTCCCCACTCCATTGCCGGAGGTTCTGTTCCCCCTCTTTTGCATATCAATTTCTCAATCAATACACTCTGTCCTTTCACTTACTCACATGGTCCATGGATTCATTCTTGAACCTGGAGACTTGGACTTAGCAGAGAGAAATTCCAGCTACCAAATCCTGAGGAGAATCAATATTGTCATTAAAACGGGGTCATTAGATCCCACCACTAAGCCACATGAAGCTGGGTAGGCTGGTGAAGGATTTGAAACTCAGACAAAGTCTCAAGTGGCGCATAGATATGAAGAAAGTCTTGCTAGTGAGCTTTAATATCTTCAACAGATGAGCAAGCAGAACTCGCCTACATCACGTGCAGTAGGAAAACCACAAGGTGAACTTGTTGACAGCAGAGACTGGAGGAAAAATAACGTACAGAGTCTGCCTGCTTTATGAACTTGTACGTGTATGTACAGGGCAGAACTAAAGGGAGAAAGCGTCTGTCTGTCATCAATCGTCATTGTTAGAAAAGTGAAGCTACCAGATAAGCAAGGTCATTTAAAAAAGACTGCTGCCTGTTCTTTTAGGAAGGTTGTCCCAAACAGTTTGGAAAGTTACTCATGGCTTATTTAGGGAGTTTTGTTTGTTTTCGCCTTCTCTCCTTGAGCTGTGAAATCAAAAGGCAAGTGAAACAGAGGAAACCAATGAAAGGGAAGTCAGTAACACTGGCAGCTATCTCTCACCAGAGCTGTGACCTTGAAAGAGAAAGTGTTTTTCTCTCTCCTTTTTTCACTGCATACACATGCAAACAAAACAAAACAACCAACAAAAACAACAAAAAAAGCAACCTTGATGGCAAGTTTACGATAAATTACTAAAAAAAAAAAAAAGAAATATTTTTCTTTTGTTGTCTTCTAAGATTGACCTAAGAATAGTGAGATCATTTGAAAAGAAGATAAAAAGTGAAAATTAAATGTCTGTAATTCTTTGAAAATAAAATAATTTAGAGATGTGTACTTAGTCACTGAGATTAAGGATCGTAAAGAAGTTCGTTAACAGTGACTTATCCTGAACATAAAATATATATTTTCAAATATCCAGGAAAGAGTAAATAATCTCAGTTTTTATCTTAGGGTGGTTAGAGTACTATTTGGAAAAATCAAAAATTTTCTAAGAAAAATGTAGTTTAAGGTTCCAAATGGCTCTCCTGATGATAATTTTTATGTGCACTCTTTCAAATTGTTTCTCAGGTAGATATAGGTGGTTTGTATGCCTGGAAAGGGGTTTTCTAACACACATTAAGTTAAAATTCCATTTAAAATAATTTTTTAACCAATATTTTATATTTTTATATTATGCCAAATAGTATATTTGCTATTATAACATGGAGGAAAGAGAAAACGTGAGCCCTTTCAAATTATCAGGTCCAGAGAGGCATTAAATTGGGACAGAGATCATGCCCTACTCCCTCGTTGAGCCACAGATTCCTCTCTTGACACTGCTTACTATTGCCACAGGTAGCTATAAATTAACCCAGTAATGCCACAGCACACACTATAACCCACCCCCTACAGCCAATCACTAATGAATGTTATTTCTATAAACCAAGGGGAATTCCTGATGAGCAACTTTGTATTAGTCCACTCCCTGCCCCCTTTCTTTGCCTTTAAAAATCCACTTGTAACTGCTGCTGATCAGAGTATATACTCAGGATAACTTGAATCCATGCTCCCAGCTTGCCATCCCCAAGCTTGGCCCAACTAAACTCTCTACTTATGTTAATTTCACCTCAAGATCTTCCTTTTAGGTTGACAACATACAGAAAATTTTAAATATACGGAAAGGTGGAAAGAATTTTACAGCAAACTCTGAGTACACACCAAGCTTCTACTCTCCTCACTTTATCACACATCTTTCCACCCCGCTAACCACCCATCCCTGTAGGAGGCCTCTTAATGTCTCTCCCAGCCAATCCCTACCCTCCTCCCTAAAGGCAAAGACTTCAGATTTTCATCCACCTTAGATTCAAAACTCAGATTTAAATGCCACTTAATGACTTCCTGAATGCTTATATCATTTTGAAGTGGTTGGCAATTTACATAGTCTTTAATTTTTAAAGTAATGTACCTAATGAGTATCTTCTTTCTAGTCAAATCAGAACCTGCATTCCATAAAGAACCTTCAAATAGAACACCACTTTGGGTGAGAAAGTTGATATTTGGGACTCACTTCTTAATTTGTAAAATGGACGAACCTTAGGACTATGGTCAAGAAGCCGTTAAAGCTTCTACGGATATGTAGGGCGGCACCTGTGGCTCGAAGGAATGGGGTGCTGGCCCCATATGCTGGAGGTGGTGGGTTCAAACCCAGCCCCAGCCAAAAACTGCAAAAAAAAAAAAAAGCTTCTACAGCTATGTAAAGTATCTCCTCACCTGCAGGAATCAGTTAAATTGAATTATTAATGACACATTGCAGGTGCAGCCTTGGCGATCCATGCCTTCCTAGAAAAACATGATGAGCTCTATTTTCTGGAAAATTTGTTGGAATTACATAATTGGCTCCGTGTGCTATCGTTCCACTTTTCTCATTAAGGACATTTAAATTCTCATTCTAATGAGGCATGTGAAAACTGTTTTCCGTGGTCTTCACTAATAAAAATGCTTTTCAGTCTACTCTTAATAATGTAAATATATTTGTTTATCTTATCTTTATTATTTATTAAATGTGGATTTAAAAATAAAAGGGCCCCAGGGCCTTTCCCCACTCAGGGTCGTAAGTCACTTTTTAATTCTTGCCTCAAAACACTAACAAAAAAATTATGAGCCAAAGCGATTTCAACTTGGCTTAAATTTTTTTTTTTTTTTTTTTTTTTTTTGAGACAGAGCCTCAAGCTGTCCCCCTGGGTAGAGTGCCATGGCATTACAGCTCACAGCAACCTCCAACTCCTGGGCTCAAGCGAGTCTCTTGCCTCCGCCTCCCAAGTAGCTGG
>CAUYTI010025909.1:0-27479 GCA_963575145.1 Galago senegalensis
GGATTTTGTACCTTTTGGTTGTATTTTTGGGGTCGCAGCTCACCTCAGGAAGGTTGAAGTGCGCTCTTCAATCTTCTCTCTTGTCTCTGCTCCAAACCATCAGCTAATTTGCTAAGCTTCTGTCCTTTCAGCCTCCTTCTGGACCAGAGCTTCTGTAAAAAGCTGGCTGCAGTCCGCCATCTTGGCTCCACCCCCCCCCAACTTTCCATTTTTCCACCCAAATTTCTTTCTAAATTTCTTTTCACAAACCTTATTACAACTTACACAGACCATTGCAATGTGCCTGGACATTCTGCTTTTGTCCTAAACTTTCCTTTTTACCTTCCCTCCTCCAAACTTTAAGTTTCTTTACATCTCTCTCCTACTATTTTCTTTCCCATACAAACCCATTTCACTCTTCCTTTCTTTGAAAAAACACATTCCCATATTCATAGCCTTTTTACATCTTTTTTAACTTTTTAAAAAATCAAATATATACATTAGATCCACTTTAAAACCACCTTTTAAATGAAATTGTAGGTCTATTTTCTAAATAAGTACATTCTCACATCTTCTTTACAGCACATCCTACTCCTTGGTACACCCCGTATAGCATACAAACTTCAGACTTGCTATCTCTAGTAATGTTAAATTTAGCAAAAACCCTAAGAAACAGAAAATTCTGAATTGTCCTTTGTAATATCTATCCAATTTATTTTTCTATAACCTACAAAAACCAGTCATTTACACTAGTAAGAGCCCTAAAATTAAGCACACATGCATTTTCAGCAGTAACTCAGAAGACCTGGCTGTTTTCACTAAATAAGCAATACTAGAGATTAGTCCTACTTAACAGCAATCACACAAACAGAAACAAAGTATTTTTCCCAATTGTAGTCATAAGACACAAAAGAATATATTTTCTTTTTAGACCCTCTAATATAGCCATTCCAGTTGCTTGAGGAGGCATAACAATGGGGAGTCCCCTGGGATACCCACAACCCTCATGCCCTACCCCCATCACCCTCCATTCCCAAGAGGTTTTTTATGTCAGTTATAGGGATAGGGAAACCCCTATGTCTGGCATAAAGCTAATAAAAACAATGTTTCCACCCTCTCTTTCCCCCCAGAAAGTTAGAAAAATAATGGTCAAACTCAGTGATGTCAGAGCTAGTGCACCTAGAAAACAAAAACACAAATGGTTGCAGAGGAAATAGGACACAGCCATATAAATGTTGCAATATACCCAGTACAGCCTTTGCAACTGGTGATAGGGAAACTGGGAAGCATCAGAAAAAAGAGCTAGCAAAATAAATAAATAAAAATAAACTTAACCATAGATCCCTAGAATATTGCTTTTAATTTACTTTCCCCTCTGTTGGGGTTGGGGGGAGAAGGGGAGGGAAAAGAGAAACAAGTTCTAAAAGCTTAGGAGACTAAACACAAGGAAAGAGAAAATAGGACACCATAAATTTAGTGCTGCTAAGCAGTGCCCAACAAACACACACACAAAATAATCTCCAACAAACAGAAAAGCAGCCTCCAACAAAACATGCACAAAAAAGTCTGCAACAGACACACATGAAAGTCTCCAACACACACTCACATCACTCCATCATCTCACCTTACCAGGTCTAGAACGGCTGTCCCAAATCAACAGAAATCGTGGGTTTTGGCAGCAATATGTTAGTACCCTCTGGAGGAGGAAGTTTCCCTCTTCTTGGTTCCCAGTGCTAAGAATGAGTGCTGGTGCCTTGACAATGACAGAGTGATTACAAACGCAGAGCTATCACCAGTAAACACAGCAATCACCATCAACATACATTTGTTATGGAACAAGGCACACAAGGTATAAAGAGAGTACATTTCAAGAGTGAGATGGGTCTGTCTCTTTGAGTGGAGAAGAGACCCAATGTCTGAACACACAGTGTATTTTAACTAAGCTAACTGGATTGTCCTACCTTTCCCCTGGCAGTACTGGCTGTTGCCACCTCCATTTGGGTTAATTGACAGGTTGGAGTTATATAACTGAACTTCCTAATCTACCTGTGTCTCCCTATGAACCTTTGGGAAGAATGCATCAGGTCAAAACTAACAAGTTGAATTATATGATAATGGGTTTAGTGGTCCAGATCAGAGTAAGGTCATTAAGGCTCCCCATTATCTGTTCAGATTTCAGAACAGTCCCCAGCCAATAACTAGGTTCCTACTCCCCACCCCTAGCCATACCCTTGTCTCCCATGCTATCAAGGGGAGAAACTGGGGTGGGCGGTGTGTCTTCTCCTCGACCTAGCAGGTCCGGCCCTACCTGTCCAGGAGAGAAGCTGAGGGCCAAAAAGGCACAACGCCTCTCTCAGGCAGAAAGAGAAAATCTGGGTGCTGAGATGGCACATCTCCCTCCTCTAGGTGGAAAGAGGGAAGCTAGGTGCTAAGACTGCCCATCTCCCCCCTTAGACATGGCAGCCCTGGAAGGAGGAACAAGCCATGACTGGTTGTGGCCTCTGCAGCACTGCTGGAGCTGTTACCCACTGCTGCCACAGCTGTTGGAGCTCCTCCTTTTACTAGCTGCAGCTCCAACCCCCAGGGTCACAACACAAACCAAAGCTGGCAAGGCAGGTGCCTTTACAGGTTGTCTCCTCCCCGGAGGCATGGGCCTGTTCCCTGTGAACCTGGCTATCATTTGATGCAGGGCACAGCCTAACAGTATTTAAACCTGTCTTTTCTGATAATTAAGCAAATTACTCTTTATTCAGCATTCCCATGTGTCTGTGAAAATAAACATTGTCTTTTCTCTTGTGAAATGTCTATTGTAAATTAATTTGCAGGCGCATACCATTTGATGACTGAAACCTGCTGGGTAGAAACTGACTGACCTCCCCATCCTCCCTTCCCTGTTCTTGAATTTAATTAAGTTTTGAGTACATGTGATGCTTATTTGTTGATTATTTTTATACTCTACTTAGAAGCAGTTTCTCCAAATTCATTCAAGTTGTAACAAAGTATACAAAATTTCCATCTTTTTTGGTTGAATAGTACTCCATGGTATATGTATACCATGGTTTATCAGTCCACTCATATATTGAAGGGCACTAGGATTGTGACCACATCTTTACAATTGTAAATTGGGCTGCAATACACATTCAAGTGCGTATATTTTTATGGTAAAAAGACAATTTTCCTTTGGGTAGATACCTAGTAATGGGATTGCAGGATCAAATGGAAGGTCTACTTTTAGTTGAAGACTCTCTGTACTTCTTTCCATAAAGGCTATTCTAGTTTGCAGTTCCACCAATAGTGCATGAGTATTTCCTTTCTTGTCATACCCACACCATCATCTGTTGTCTTGGGACCTTCTCACTGCAATTAGGTGACAACTCAAAGTGGTATTTCTCTAATAATTAGAGATAATGAGCATTTTTTCATGAGTTTTTTGGCCATCCGTCTGTGCTCATGAGAAAAGTTTCTGTTCATGTCTCATGACCAGGTTTTAACATGATTGTTTCCTCTTTCCTTGTTGATTTTCTTGAGTTCCTTGTAGATTCTAGCTATTTACTCTGTATCATATTCATGGCATTCAAATGTATTTTAGCATTGTTGATTCTTCCCATCCAACCATGAGCATTATGTGTTCTTACATCTGTTAACATCCTTTGCTATTTCTTTTCTCAGTGTTTCATGCCCCTGTCTGTAGAGATCCTTCACATCTTTGTTAAGTACATTCCAAGGTATTTCATTTTCCTTGGTGCTATTGTGAAGGATATTGTATCTTTGATTTGATTCTCACTTTTCCTGTCATTGACATATATGAAGGCTACTGATTGTGAACACTGGTTTTATATCCCAAGACATTGTTGTAGTTCTTGATCACTTCCAGGAGTCTTATGGTTGAGTCCTTGAGATTTTCAAGTAATATCATGTTGTTACCAAAGAAAAATAGATTGACCTCCACTGTCCCCATCTGGAAACTCTTGATATCCTTCTCCTGCCTGATTGCATTGGCTAAAACATCCAGCACTATGTTAAATAGTGGTGGCAAGAGTAGACATCCTTCTCTAGTTCCAGTTCTAAGTGGAAATATTCTCAGTTTTTCTCCATTCAGTATGATATTGACTGTGGGTTTACCATAGATGGGTTCTATCAGTTTAAGAAATGTCCCATTGATGCCTATTTTCTTAAGGGTTCCTTTCAGGAAAGGGTGATGAATTTTGTCAAATACTTTTCCTGTGTCAGTTGAGAGGATTATATGATCCTTTTTTTACTTCTATTTATGTAGTGAACTGTATTTATGGATTTGTGTATGCTGAGCCAGCCTTGCATTCCTGGTATGAAGTCCATCTGGTCATGATGCATTTTTTTTTGATGTGTAGTTTAATTCTGTTTGGTAGGATTTTATTGAGTGTGTTTGCATCAATATTCATTGATATTGGTCTGTGGTTTTGTTTTTCGTTGACTCGTTTTGGTATTGAGTGATTTTGCTTTACAGAAGGAGTTGGGAGGGTTCCTTCCTTCTCAATGTTTTGGAATAGGTACTGAAATATAGGTTCAAGCTCTTCTTTGAAGGTTTGATAGAATTTTGGTCTAAAAATTCTGGTCCATGTGGTCCAGGACTTTTTTGTGTAGGAAACTTTTTTGATGTTGTTGTAATTTTGGTGCTTAATATTGGTAGTTCAAGAGTTCTGTTTCTTCCTTGTTGAGCCTAGGGTGGTAGTATAATTCCAGGTATTGGTCCATTTCTTCTACATTTTGAAATTTCTGGGCATAGAGTTTTTGTAGTATTCAGTGATGACATTTTGCATCTCTGTGGTATCTGCTGTTATTTCCCCTTTTTTATTGCTGATTGAGCTTACTAGAGATCTTCCTTTTCTGTTTCTAGTTAATCCAGCCAAAGGTTTATCAATTTTATTTATCTCTTCAAAGAACCAACATTTTGTATTGTTCATCTTCTAAACGGTTCTTTTCTCCTCAATTTCATTTAATTCTATCTTAATTTTTGTTATTTCTTTTCTTCTACTGAGTTTGGGATGGGATCACATCTCCTTTTCCTGTTCTTTGAGATGATTCATTAGATTGTTGATTAGCAGTCTTTCAGACTTCTTGATGTGGGCATTTAATGTGATAAACCTCTCTCCTAGAAGTACTTTTGCAGTATCTCATAGGTTTTGACACCTTGCACCTTCATTGTCATTTTGCTCAAGGAATCTATTGATTTCCTTCTTTATTGTCTCCATGACCAAGCTATTATTCAGCAATAGGTTGTTTAGTTTCTGTGACTTCATGTGGAAATGTGTGTTACTATTGGAATTAAGTTCTTATTTTATTCTGTTGTGGTCTGTGAAGATACAATTTATATACTTATAAATTTGATGAGGTTTGATTTGTATACTAGAATATGGTTGACCTTAGAAAAAGATTCATGAGCTGATGAAAAGATCTTACATTCAGTGGCAATGGAGTAAAATGCTCTAGATACATGTGTTAAGCCAATTTGTTCTAGGATTGTGTTTAGGCCCATCACTTCTTTGTGAAGTTTCTGCTTGGGGGATTTGTCTAGTTCTGTCAGTGGGGTGTAGAAGTCCATGATTATTATAGTGTTTTGGGTTATTTTATTATTCAAATCACATAGGATTTGTTTTATGAATCTAGGGGTATTAATGTCGGGTCCCTAAATATTTAGGATTAAAATGCCTTCTTGTTGCATTGTTCTCTTGGCCAGGATATAGTGTCCATCTTTGTCTTTCTTTTCTTTTGTTGCTTTAAAGTCAATTTTGTCTGCAAAAAGGATGCAATTTCTGCTTTCTTTGCTTTCTATTTTTCTGAAATATTATTTTCCAACCCTTCACCCTGAGTCATGATTTGTCCTTAGGAGTTAGGTGTATTTCCTGAAAAGAGCATATATTTGGCTTGTAACCTTTTATCCAGCCAGCCAATCTATGCCTCTTCAGTGAGAAATTTAAGCCTTTCACATTTATTGAGATAATTGATAAGTATGGTGAAGTTCTGTTCATGTTGTTGTGTGGAGGTTTGTTGCCTTGTTTTATCATTGGGGGCCATTGTGGAAGCTACTCATAGTCATTTAGATTCTGGGTGCGTCTTTACTTTCCTGGTGGTTCATTGAATTAGTCTGTTTATGGTATGGGTCTGAGTACTTCCCGCAGAGCTAGTCTTGTAGTGACAAATTTCCTCAATGTTTTCTTGTTAGTACAAGATTTGATTTATCCATCAAATATGCAGCTTACTATTGTAGGATCCAGAATCCTAGGCTGGCAATTATTTTGTTTGAGAAGGTTGAAGGTAAAGGGGGGAGTCCACTCTCTACTGGCTGGTAAATTTTCCACTGAAAAGTCCACTGTCACCTTAGTGGAGTGTGCAAGTAGGTCAACTGCTTCTTACACTTGGCTGCTTGCAGAATTTTCTCATTCATTTTGACTTTTGCCAAGGTAATTACAATGTCTAGGAGATAATTTGTTTCAATTCAGTTGTCCTGGAGTTCAATGGCCATCTACTACCTGTAGGTCTGGTTCTCTGACAATCCTTGTGAGATTCTCAACAATAATTTCTTCAAATAGAGATTCTACACTTTTAGAACTCTCTCCTTCTCTTTTAGGAATACCTATGATTTATATATTTGTATACTTTGTGTATTCTCTTATCTCTCTAAGAGATTTCTCTGCTTTTTCTCTCTTCTTTTGTGCTACTTTAAATGATTGAGTTAGCTCAAAAGTCTTCTCTTGGATCTGGGTCTCATGTTTAAGAATGACCTGTTCAATCAAATAAGAACAGAGGATGGGGAGGAGCCATCATCAAGGACCAATAGTGGGTAGTGGTGTCTGGAGCAACTGTAGCATTCTGGAAGCTCAAGGCAGTCTTTCTGACCAGCCTTCGTCATGACCCCATCCTCCCTGCCCCACTGGTTATTGTCTGGGTGGATTTAAACAGTCAAGTAAAATCAAGCTGGGTAATCATGGCAGAAGGTGAATTCAATCCCTGTGAATGTGTTTGCTCTCATGAACATGCGATAAGAAGGCTGATTAATCTGTTGTGGTAGTCGCAGTCCTACTGCAGAGACATAGAATGTCTTCAGAAATTACTAGGACCCTGTGGTGATAATGGCATCAATGTTATTATGATCTTGATGGCCTTGATAGTTATTGCAGTGATCTTATTCTTATTGAGACCTCTTAATCTAAAAGGATCCAACCTATCTGGAAAGCAGTGCTAATAACGGGCAAGACCCATCAGCTCCTCCTGTGTCCTAACTTTGTGATATTGGAAGTGAAAATAGTTAACACCTTGAAAAACCAAACAAATGAAGATGACCAGAGTACTCTTAACCCCATTAGAATGATTTTTCCTTTTGCATCTGCAATATAGGATGGTATTATTTTCATGAGATTCTAGAAATTTCACTTGCAAGCTTATTTTTGCTTCCTGTGTTATAACCATTCCTATTCACAGTACATTTGAGTAAATGATTATATATATATATATATATATATATATATATATATATATATATTTTTAAAGTGACATGGGGCTTTTTGGTTGTCCTAAACTTAAACATTCCACTCATTCTGTTTGTAACTGTGATCATATTTTTTCATTATTTATGGCCCAATTGAAGGAAATTTGAGAGCTCTGCATTTATATATTTTAAGTAGTTTTGGTAGGTTTTCAAATTGCTTTCTAAAATAAGGTATTTATAAATTTATTTAGGGCTGTCTGAGAGTGTATGAAAGAAAATTAGAACCACACTGTATTTGTATTTACTTTGGTAGTTTATTTGTGGATTGCAGTTTTCTCTAGTTCTTGGGACTTTGGTAGCTCTTAGAATATACTACAAATTTCAGCTGAAATCTGTATCATCTATTACAACTGACCCATGTGACTAGAATGGGAGGATAGAAGAAATTAAATAGATGTTTACTAATTTTTCTACTCCGATTAAAAATGTCCAATGTAATGAAAATTTGTAAAAAACATGATTGATCAATATGGTGGATGGTTTACAGTCCATTATCTGACATTTGTAAGCCACTATGCACTAGTCTTATAAGGTTTATGAGAGGAGGAAAAATTAATACTTTCTGCTTTTGCCCAGTATAGTCTATATAGTAATAATTTAAGCTATAATTTATTTTTAAAATGAATTCCTCCTGGGAAGCTTCTTTTCTGTTCTAATATTTCCCTGTCTTAAAGGTGTATCAGGCTCTGTTAGGTTACTGATACTTGAATACCTATTTACTTCAATTTTATTTGAAGAAAAAAAATGAGGCTATTATTATGCTTCTGACTTATAAAAATATTTAATAAATTCTTGGTTTAGTCCAAGGAAAAATGAGGATAATGAGAAATAATCAAGGATCTTTTTCTCCCCCTTATCTCATTCCTGTTTAGTAATGGGATGGATTGGGGTAGGAAAGAACATGAATATAAGTGAAAATTTCAAATGTATAAAATTGTAAAAGATTGCATTGTTTTGCTCATTTTGGGGGGAAAAATGTCAATATAAATAGCATTTAAAAATCTGCGTGACCTGCATGGTTATGGAATTTTTTTTTTCTCACACAAACTGGATTTATTTTTGATCAACGTATATTACATAAACATCACTTTTTTTATTCAACATGTCAATATGTTGTTTATCATATTGGATCCTTATTCATCAGTGAAATATGTCTGTAATTTCCCCTTTATAATAATATATTTTTTCTAATTTTACTATCAGGGGTATCCAGACTAAGTAGAATGATTTTTAAGTATTTCTATTTCTACTGTCTGTAAGACTTGGCATAATCTGTTTTTTTTTTAGAAATTATTTTTTACTTTTATTTATATATATTAGTTGTCTTTTTTTTAGACTGTAGTAAAAACATAACAAGGAAAAAAAATTTGTTTGCTACTTGTATTTTGTCTTGTGTACTCTGTAACAAACAAGTAGTAAATGATTATGTATTAAAAAAAGAAAAGAAAATAGTGACTAATTCTCATATAAACTGTATTTAAATTTGACCAAAGTACATTACTTAAACATTAATTTTTAATTCAATATGTTAACATGTTGTTTATCATATTGCATCCTCATTTATAAGTGAAATATGTTTGTAATTTCCCTTTTATAATAATATATTTTATCCAATTTTAATATCAGGTGTATCCAGATTAAGTAGAATGATTCTGAAGTATTTCTTTTTCTATTGTCTATAAGATTTGGTATGATCTGTTTTTTTATATTTGGTATGATCTTTTATTTATAAATATTAGTTGTCTATTTTTTTGAGACTTTGGAAAAAACAAAATAAGAAGTTAACTAATCAAAGTATTCTATAATAGACATACTTCTATCTGACAATGTGAATGTTACTTTCTTTGCATTATTACTATTATTCATTGTAGCAATCATCTGATTTTTTTTCTGAATGTATTTATCTTCTTTCATTCTTTATGAGGTTTTTGTTCTCAGTCCCTATGTTAAATATTATTATTGTCATTAAAGTTAGCCTTTTAGGCTCCACGCCTATAGCTCAACCAGCTAAGGTGCCAGCCACATACACCTAAGGTGGCGGGTTCGAATCCCCAGCCCGGACCTGCCAAACAACAATGACGGCTGCAACCAAAAAATAGCTGGGTGTTGTGGCGGGTGCCTGTGGTCCCAGCTACTTGGGAGGCGGAGGCAAGAGACTCGCTTGCGCCCAGGAGTAGGAGGTTGCTGTGAGCTGTAATGCCACAGCACTCTACCCAGGGGGACAGCTTGAGGCTCTGTCTCAAAAAAAAAAAAATTAGCCTTTTAATTCTGTGAAGGCAAAAGTGGAAACCTAATATACACATGTATATGTAAGAAAAAGAAAAAGAAAACCTTCAAAAAAAAATTGGACACACCAGAGCTGGTTGTTTAAGGAGCATGGATCCTTCCCCTAACCCCCCTTTTTGCTTCTCTCTTGACATGTGATAAACCTGTTCCCCCTTCTACATTGACTGGAAGCTCTCTAAAGCCCTCACCAGAAGCAGATGTTGGCACCATGTTTCTTGTACAACCTGCAGAATCATGAGCCAAATAAATCTCTTTTCTTTATAAATTAAAAAAAATTTTTTTTTGATTCGTGGATGGGAGTAGGGTCTCACAACTTTAATCCTAGCACTTTCAGAAGCCAAGTACAAGGAATCACTTGAGGCCAGGAGTTTAAGACCAGCCTGGGCAATATAGTGTGACTCTGCCTCTACAAAAAATGGAAACAATTAGCCACATGTGGTGTACACTTATTGTCCCACCTATTAAGGAGGCAATAGCAGGAAAATCACTTGACCCCAGGAGTTTGAGGCTACAGTAAGCTCTGATGGCCCCACTGTACTCTAGCCTGGACAACAAAGTAAAACTCTATCTCAACAATTAATAGATAGAGAAATAGATAAATGCTACTTGTAGCATTCCTTTTCTCAAATCAAACATAATTTTTTATGTAAAGGGTTTTTTTTGTTTTTTTCTTTTGAGAGAGTCTCAGTTGCCCTGGGATTGAGCGCCATAGTAGCTCACAGCAACCTCAAACTCTTGGGCTGAAGCAATTCTCTTGCCACCACAATGCTCAGCTATTTTTTAGAGACAGTATCTCACTCTTGCTCAGCGTGGTCTTGAACTCATGAGCTCAGGCAATCCAGCCACCTCAGCCTCCCAGAATGCTGAGATTTATAGGCATGAGTCACCCCACACAGCCTAATACGAAGTTTTAAACAAATCAAGTCTACAAACTGACTTTGTGGTTGTTCTAAAATTTAAAGCATCAGGCCAGGCCAGGCCCAGGGCTCACACCTGTAATCCTAGTACTCTGGAAGCCCCAGGCAGGTGGACTGCCTGAACTCACAGGTTGGAGACCAGACTGAGCCAGAGTGAGACCTTGTCTCTAAAAACCTAGCCAGGCATTGTAGCAGGCACCTGTAGTCTCAGCTACTCAGGAGGCTCAAACTCTTGGGCTCAAGAGAATTGCTTGAGTCCAAGAGTTTGAGCATTTTTTTCACTGGTTTAAGGTTGCTATGAGCTATGAAGCTACAGCACTCTACCAAGGGCAACAAAGTGAAACTCTATCTAAAAAAAAAAAAAAATTAAAGCATCATCATAACATCTTTTTTATTTTTATTTTTTGAGACCAAGTCTCACTACATCATCCTCAGTAGAGTGCTGCACCGTCACTGCTCACAGCAGCCTCAAACTCTTGAGCTTAAGTGATTCTCTTGCCTCAGTCTCCCAAGTAGCTGAGACTACAGGCACCCACTATAACACCTGGCTATTTTAGCACCCTGTCATGTTTTCTATTTTAGCATAGTGAATGGAAAGACAATGACATAGCAAATACATAGCAATAACAAAGCAAAAATTGTTATTACTGGAAATTGACACATATTTAGAAAATGAAGTACCTGGCACTATGGCTCACACCTATCATCCTAGCTAGCACTCTGAGAGACCAAGGTAGGTGGGTCACTTGAGCTCAGGAGTTTGAGACCAACCTAAGCAAAAGTGAGGTCCCGTCTCTATTAAAAATAGAAACACTAGCCAAGTGTTGTGCTGGACACTTGCAGTCCCAGCTACATAGTCCCAGCTACTCGGGAGGCTGAGGCAAGTTGATCACTTGAGCTCAGAAGTTTAAGGTTGCTGTGAGCTATGACACCATGGCATTCTAGCTTTGGGGCAACAAAGTGAGATTCTCAAAAAAAAAGAAAGAAAACACAGTATACCTTTTTATTGTAAAACAACAACTTTCTAATCATTTACTGATGTCTAATTCTAAAATGCTCTACATTCTTTTCCAAAACAAATTCAATTGAAATTTGAATCCCTCAGATATTTAATTCCAGTATATGCATAATTCATTAATACTATGACTATAGACCATGTTGCTAAATGGAGCATTTTTTTCACTGGTGACCACAAATGCTTCAAGCAGATGTTTATCAGTCTATGTATCACTCGTGCATTATCAGTAAAAAGTTTATCAAGATGTTCCAAATGGACAAAAACAAGGAGTTAGATAACTTAGAGTCATAGAAACAGCTTAGAAGTAATCCTAGAGGATACGGAGTTCAACTCTTCTATTTTTAACCTGTGGTAATTCAGACTCAAAGAACTGAAATGAATCATCCATGGTCACACTATATGTAGTATAAGTCTATTCAATGTCACACATACATGTCTATCTTACCTTTCTGGTGATAACTTGGAACTGACAGTACACCCATGGGCAATTTTTTTAAATTTACGATCTCGAGAGATGACTTTATTTCTTAAGCTTCTTTTCCACTAGAAAAAAAAAGTGAGATTTTTATAATAAATATAACAAGATGACAAAAGGCTCTTAAAATGTTCTCTTTATTTAGAAGTTTAAGATAAATAATCAAATTCATAGTAGTTCACAGAGAAAAAATAATAAGTGCAGTCTACAGAATATCTTACTCCTTTGCAACTAAAGAAATATAAGTCCACCAAAATATACTAAGAAGGTATTTCTAAATCTCAAGGTAAGTTTAGTCAGGAAATTCAACACTTTGAGATTCCAAAGCTTAAATAACTATGAAAATATGAAATGCATATAAGGAATTAACAAAAACTATTATGTGCCAGGTTGAATATGGCCTATGATTCTGAAATAATTGCATTTATAATAATTAGAAGAGATTAAAATGGTTTCCTATGAATTGCTACATGGAAAACTTTAGAGATGAGCCAGACACCTTACTACCAGGGTTTATATTAAATATGATTAGAAAAATATGGTTAAAGCTCGGTGCCCTGTAGCATAGTGGTTACAGTCCCAGCCACTTGCACTGAAGGTGGCGGGTTCGAACCTGGCCCGGGCTAGCTAACCAACAATGACAATTGCAACAAAAAAATAGCCAGGTGTTGTGGTGGGCACCTGTAGTCCCAGCTACTTAGGAGGCTGATGCAAGAGAATTGCTTGAGCCCAAGAGTTTGAGGGGGCTGTGAGCTATGATGCCATAGTACTCTACCAAGAGCAGCAAAGTAATTTAACTGTCTCAAATTAAATAAATAAATAAATAAATAAATAATAAAAACAGGCTGTAGGGGAGAGAGAGAGGAAAAAGAGGGAAGGGAAGGAAAGAGGAAGGGGAGGGAGAGGGGAAGGGAGGGGAGGGAAGGGAAGGAAGAGAAGGGAAGATCATTCACACTAGTGAGCACTAGACTATGAACCTATTAGAAGGGAAGGGGAGGGGAAGGGAAAGGGAAGTTCATTCACACTAGTGAGTGCTAGAGTATGAATCTATTATAAGGGAAGGAAAGGGGAGGGGAGGGGAAAAAGAAAAAGGAAGGGAGAGAGGAATAACAACAATAACAAAAAAATACTGGTAATTCCATTTATATGAAGTACCTAGAGTAGTAAAATTTATATAAAGTAGAATGATGACTGTCAGGAGCTGAGAGAGGGGACATTGGAGAGTTATTACTTATGAACAGAATTTCAGTTTTGCAAGATGAAGACTTCTGAAGACAGATCATGGTGATGGTTACACAACAATGTAAATATACTAAATACCACCGAACCATCCCCTTAAAAATGGTTAATACAGTAAATTTTATGTTATGTGTATTTTATAACAACTTAAAATAATTTTTAAGAACCAAAAATTTGGGGGCTGGAGGCCGAGCACGATGGCTCACGCCTGTAATCCTACCACTGTGGGAGGCCAAAGTGGGTGGATTGCCCTGAGCTCACAGGTTCAAGACCAGCCTGAGAAAGAGCAAGACCCCCATCTCCAAAAATAGGCAGGCATTGTGGCAGGAGCCTGTAATCCCAGCTACTTGGAAGGTGAAGGCAAGAGGATCACTTGAGCCCAAGAGTTTGAGGTTGCTATGAGCTATGACACCACAGCACTCTACCAAGGGCGACAAAGTGAGACTGTCTCAAAAAAAATAAATAAAAATAAATAATTAAAACTTTAACAATTTCAAGTAATAAAAAAAATTCCACTGTCTTGAACGTGACAGCCCACAATAAACATTGCTTATGATGCAGGCATTAATTCATTACCACCACAGCCCTATATGGTATAAAAACACAGCACTCAATAAGAAGGAAGCAAAGAAAATAACCTTGCCCAACTGAACCCAAATTTGACATAACAGCTTATGTTCTCCAATGATCTAATTCTAAATTACACAAATTTTCAGAAATCCTTGTTATCAATATTTCAATCTAAATACATCTGTCACTCATTTCATTATAAAATGTAAACTTATCAATATAACTAGATTAAAAATACAGTAAAACCTCTCTCTGAAAGTTGACTACCCAAGGGACTGGAACAAACTGGTCAACACGCAGAAGTGGTCAATATAAGGAGCTAAGCCTACTGTACCTATACCTGTCTATGGTGCATGTCCAGTCTATGGAAATTAGGTCAACTTAAGGAAGTGGTCAATGCAGGAAGGTGGTCAACTACTGAGGTTCTACTATATTTACAAAATAGAGGAATGACTAGTCCTTAAGACTAGATTTCTACAGAAAAGAAACATTATTCCCACCAAAAAGGAGAGGGGCTACACCACTAAAAAAAATGAAAAAAGACAAACTAAAGATGACAGAACAAGAAAGGAATTAACTAAAATGCTTTTTGCTTTTGATACAAGAGTCTCACTCCATGGCCCTGGGTAGAGTGCCATGGTGTCATCATAGCTCACAGCAACCTCAAGTTGGGCTCAAGCGATCCTCTTGCCTCAGTTTTTCTATTTTTAGTAGAGACAGGGTCTCACTCTTGCTCAAACTCCTGAGCTCAAGGGATCCATCCACCTCGGCCTCCCAGAGTGCTAGGATTACAAGCATGTGTCACCACACCCAGACTAAAATATTATTAACTCTGAATAACAGTAAATTGTATCTGTTGGAGTAAATCCTTATCTCCAGGTCTATTACTATCTATGGGTAACCTAGAGTATATCTAGAGATATTATTGAGGGGGGAAAAATTCACTTCAATTTTGATCAGTTCCTTATATTTAATATCACACTAAAATACTTACATATTTTAAATTGGGTTACAATTTCAGACTAGACAATAATTTGTATTTTTCTTAGTAACAATTTGTAATTCATTTAGACTATGAACCCTTTTTTTTATTAAATCATAACTGTGTACATTGATGCATTTGTGGAGTACAGCGTACTGATTTGATACACAATTTGAAATGCTTACATAGAACTGATTAACACATCCATCACCTTGCTTACTCATTTGTTGTAGTAAGACAATTATACTCTTTTCTTAATGGTTTTGAAATGTACCATTGCATTATGCACATTAGGTGAGGACAAAAATATGGAACACTTCACAAATTAGCATGTAATCCCCGAGCAGGGGCCTTGATAATCTTCTCTGTTTCATTCCAATTTTAGTACCGGTATATGTTCTGCCAAAGCGAGCACTAGACTATGAACCTATTATAAGCTATCTCTAAAAAGTTAAAAATCAACTCAGCATCCATAGCTCAGTGTGGAGGGTGCCGGCCACGTAGGCTGCCAGGTCCGAGCCTAGCTTGGGCCTGCTAAACGACAATGACAACTGCAACCAAAAAGAAAAAAATAGCCGGGCATCATGGTGGGTACCTATAGTCCCAGCTACTTGGGAGGCTGAGGCAAGAAAATTGCTTAAGCCCAAGAGTTTGAGGTTGTTGTGAGCCTGCCACGGCACTCAACCGAGGGCAACACAGTGAGACTGTTTCCCCCCCAAAAAATAATAATAATTAATTAATTAAAAATCAGATAACAAAGAATTCTCCCACAATTTGGTTATGAATAGGACTTTATCCTACATATTTTGAAAGCTATCTGATCACACAGCTCGCGCCTGTAACTCCAGTACTCTGGAGGTTCGAGACAGGTGGATTGCCTGAACTCACAGGTGTGAGACCAGCCTGAGCCAGGGTGAGATCTCTTCTCTAAAAACAAAAAAAAAGCTGGGCATTGTGGCAGGCACCTGTAGTCCCAGTTACTTAGGAGACTAAGGCAAGAGAATCACTTGAGCTCAGGAGTTTGAGGTTGCTGTGAGCTATGACGCCATGGTACTCTACCAAGGGTCACAAAATAAGACTCTGTTCCACCCCTCAAAAAAAAAACAAAGACCGTAATAAGTACACTATAGGAAGTGGACAGAAATTTTTGACAACCAAAGCAGCCAACTAGAGATAACTATTAAGAGTTAATATTTGTTATTAAATTTTTCTTGGACATTACCCAGGCATGGTCGCATGCACTTTGTGAAAGGTGAGAGAATGCCTTGAGCCCAGGAGTTCAAAGCTACAGTGAGCTTTATAATCATGCCACTATACTCTAGCCTGGGCAACACAGTGAGATCCTCATCTTAAAAAAAACTAAACAGGCTCAGCGCCTATAGCTCAACTGGCTAAGGCGCCAGCCACATACACCTAAGGTGGCGGCTTCAAATCCCCAGCCCAGACCCGCCAAACAACGATGGCTGCAACCAAAAGAAAAAAAAAATAGCCGGGCGTTGTGGCGGGCGCCTGTGGTCCCAGCTACTTGGGAGGCGGAGGCAAGAGACTCGCTTGAGCCCAGGAGTTGGAGGTTGCTGTGAGCTGTAATGCCATGGCACTCTATCCAGGGGGACAGCTTGAGGCTCTGCCTCAAAAAAAAAAAAAAATAGTTTTTTTAAAAGTTTACTGTTTTTGTGTACTTACTGTATGCCAGTCATATGGTAAAGATGTTGTATACCTTATCTCTAAGGCTTCTAAGAGCCCCTGTGAGATTTATTCTTTTAGCAAACACCCATTCAATGTTTATTTTCCAGTTATGTTTATAAGCACTGGATTTAGCATGGGGGAAAAATAAACAAACAGAAATGACAGTTTCTTGAGAAGAAATTCTAGTTGAAAGACAAACAATAAACAAAGAAAACATATAGAATTATAGGTGATTAGCATCCTGGAAAAATGAACTAAGGAAAGGAGAAGGAGATCAATGGGGTGTGGGTGGAGGAACACAAATGAAACTCAGGGAGGAGGCTTGAACCTTACAGTGGGATGGACACTGGGTCAGCAGGTGAGGGGGAGGCTGAGAAGGAGGCCAGAGGACTAAGGGGACTGAAGACACAGCCCAAGGGCCTGGTGGTACTGAGAAGACTGTAACGTTAGGGTCTCCTTCTCTTCTCCCCCAGCCCAGGGCCACATCCCCTAGAGGGACACCGGGTGTGTATGAGTTGATCCCACAGGCCACTCCTGCCACCAAGCCCCCCTTTCAATGGATCTACAAGGATATTATAAATATCACAGGATGCTGGGTAAGTAACAATGTATGAAACAATCGAGTGTTCACTGATCACAGAGAAAAAGAACAGCTTCTATTTCCCATCAACCAGCATAGCAAGGCAACTCCTTCTGCCCAGAGCCCCTCTGCCATCCACCCTCACTCACTGACTCACCCTGCCCTTCAAGTGCCACTTCCTCAGCTGTCCTTGGCCACTCGGTCAAATCATGCACCTGTTAGTGCCCCATGGCTCATGGGTAAGAGCCCTTGTTGTGCCTTCCAGTCACATATTGACCCCTGGCTTTGTGGTGTAACATCTTCCACTATGACTAGATTGTGAGCCACAGACCATAGACTGGAGACCTGACATAACTGGAGAACACAAGGACACAGGCGAAGACAAATAGCACAGCGAGTAAGCTAGGTGTCTGTTCATAAAATCACAGCTCACACATCTGCACAGTGAGTAACCTGGGTGTCTGTTCATGAGATCACAGCTCACACATCTGTCTCCCTTTCACATTGTTGCCCAGACTGTGGGCCCCACATAGTCACAAAGACCCTTTCTTTTCATCTTGAATGTCAGCTCTGGCACAGAGCCTGGTGAGCACCACACTCTTATATAAATGTGTTTGGAGCACAATATCAGTGACATACTTTAAGTAAAGTATGGTAATCCTTACTGCAAGCCATGCTACAAATGAGACTTCTTTCTCAACAATCTTTGATGTACATAGTATTAGATATGATGCATATGTTTCAGGTAAGATAATATCCATTAGTTTGTAGAGGAGACAGAAATGAGTCTGTCTCACAAGGATGTGGTGCTAGTGAGGCCTGACCTGGGAGTCCCCTGTCTGAGGCAGTTCAGCTGGGCATCTCAGAACCCAGATGATCCCCTCAAAATTCCATGACTCTAATTATACCATCCTCTGAAATTCTTGGGAATAGTCATTTGAAATAGGATAGTGGTAATTCCCCAAACTAAAAAATATTCATGAAAGAGCCTTTCCCCTCCTTCCATGAGGATGATACATATTTAGAGTCACTTTCACGTGCAGTATTTGGGTTTTGGAACAAATACTGCATTATTTTTTGGAAAAACTGTAGCATTTTTATTGTATGTACTCTGAGCATCTGTAGATCAAAAAATACATACTGAAAAACACTGAAATGGTGTTTGGGCCATTGAAGCTTTGTGTCTACATCAAGGATGAATTCAAAGGCCTCAGATGTTAGTGGGATGCTGGTCACTAGAACATCAAAGGCAGACAGAGCCACAGCGCAGTGAATCACGTCTGCCCAGCACCCTGTAGCAGCTTCTCCACCCCACCAGAAGGTGCCCTGACAGTGCTAAATGCTCTGGGGACAAAATCACCCCTGGCTGGAGCCCCTTGAACACATCTTGTGACCACAGGCCCCACAGCACTAAAATTCCCCCATAGACTCCCCAAGGACTCACAGATGAGTGCAGCATTTCCCCACAGGGTCAGTACAAAGACCATTTACTGCTGCAGGATTGGGTGGAACCATCTAGCACCTGTCTTCTAGGGTAATTAAATCATACCTGCTTCAGTCTGAAACCCAGATTTAACTAGAAGTCTAGCAAGGTTCATGTATTTGCCAAAAGTCACACAGCTAGCTAACATTATTCACATAATCTGTGGTCTTGCTAGATTATAAAATAAACCCCAAATTTTAGACTTGGAGGACCAAGTTAATAAAGTAACTTATGAGTAATTTAAACAATTAGTAAAAGTCGTTTCTTTCCCTGTTAGAAATTTAAAATGTCATTGTTTCTATTCACTAAAATCTTTATACAGTAAAATATTTAAAAGGTTTAAGTTCAGTTATATAAATTGACATTTGGCAAATAATTACATGCCAAAGTTTTCACAAATATCAAAATAATTGACAAAATTCAATTATCTTTTCCTTCTTCAAATTTCCCACTCCAAAGCAAGTTAGAAAGAAGGGTAGGGACAGAAGAGAAACCTCAGCCACTGGCAAGTCCAGTGGGCAACCTAAGTTCAGCGGCACCCCCCTAGCCCACAGCAGCCAGGCCCACCCTGCTGGCTCCTGGACCCTAGGCCAGCAAGGTCTTCTGGAAGGGTGGCCACAGGCCTGACAGGCCTTTGAGACCAAGCAAACCAAACTGCCACACCAAACTGTGAAGTGGCCACATGCAGAGGGAGCCCCAGTGAAGAAAGTGCTCAGTATACCCAGGCTGCACCTCACACCCTCTGAGCCCCCTCTCCAAAAGAGAGGAAAAGAATTTGGAAGCTCCTACAAAATGTCCCCAAATGAGACACAAAGATGACACATTCTCCAGGACACTGTCACAGTCACTTTCTAATACTTCTGTGCTCTCAGAGCAGCCAGACCACCACGTGCTTTCCTGCACTCACAGGGGCAGCCTCCAGCAACACTCTGGGCAGGGAAGGGTTATTAAAGCCCTGAGTGTGGGGGCCCTTAAGGCCACGTCTGGCGGCCATATACCCAGACAGTGATAGCAGTTGGGAGAAGGAAGGGGGCTTTTGTGGAAAACAGGAAATTAAGAATCCTTATAAGGACCCAGTGATCCAAAGGGGCTAGAAACATGGAAAAACAATAGGAAGTGACATCAGGTGATTATCCTGGGTTGGAAAGCCGTGTATTCAGTGATTTAAGACAAAATCAAAAAAATCAATGCAGAGTCACAACAAATAGAATTGTGTGCACAACAGCAACAAGTAGAAAAGTCTAAAATCTTCTAGCCACAGAGAGGGGACAATCACCTACTCAGCAGCCAAAATTCTGCTTTTATCCTAAAAATTACAAGTCAAAATGGAATGGAATAAGGCCAACCAATATTTGGAGAGAACAGATGACTACAAAATGTTTTAACAATCAGGGTGTGTTTCGTCAGTAAGCATCAATAGCAGTATTCAAAAACTAGTCCACTCTATGACCCTTCCAGGAAAATATCCTTGGAGGGAAATCCCCACCCTCCCACAACAGGGGTCAAAGTGCAGAGCCCGGGACTGGGAGATCCTGGTTATGTCAGAACTTCTTTTGTCTGCTGAAGCCAATTAAACACATGTCTAAAGAAAACTGTTAACAATACTTGACGCAGACATCGAAACTATTTTTTACTCGTGAGAGATGTAACATGAAACATAATGATGTATGTTAAGGACTGGATTGTGTCCCTTTTACCCCAAATCCCCAATTCACCTGTCTTTGGAATCAGGGCCTCTAGGAGCTAATTAAGGCTAGATGAGGTCCTGAGGGTTGGGCTGACCCAGTAGGACTGGTGTTCTTATAAGCAAAAGAAGAACCAGAGATGCAGGTGCACAGGGAAAAGGCCATGTTAGAACAACTAATGTTAAAAATTATTTAAAGTACAATAAATTGACCTTTGAACAAATTGATATTAAAACGTATTTTAAAGTTTTAATAATTGAAAAGGTGTTACAGTAGCATAGTAGCTGATGAATGTATAAAAAGAGAACACTTAAAATAGAAACAAGAAAATGTGTAAGTGGGTTTTACATGGTTAGTACAGTTTGTTTCCTTAATATGTAACGTGAATTAAAGCATTAAACAGAATAGAAAGATAAAAATGTCTAAAATTATTTTTAACCTTTGGAATATTTATTCATACAATTAGTGGATGTTTTAACAATCAAGGTATGTTTCGTCAGATAAGCAGCAATAGCAGTATTCAAAAACTAGTCCACTCTATGACCCTCCCTTAATCATAAGGAATTTAAGTTTGTTTCAGCCTGGCTTGTTAATTTCTTTGAAAAGAGGAAAGAAAATAGAAAACACGAGGCTGGGGAGCTGTTTGGGGCCAGGTGTGCTGTCTCACACCTGTAATTGCAGCCACTTTAGGAGACCAAGGCGGGAGGATCTCTTGAGCCTGGAAGTTTGAGAAAATATATAAATGGGAAATTTTTAGTTTTACTCTGATTATAAAAGAATTCATTGATTATAGAAGATTTATAAGCTGTATGAAACTATAAAATAAGCATGTAAAAATACTATAAAGAAGAATTTTAAAAAATAGTAAGCTAACTACTCGCACCAACCATTGCTACCATTTGGGGGTATCTTAGCATTTTTTCTTTAGAAATGGAGAGTGATAGTAGTAGTCAGAGCTAAAATAAAAATAAAAACTACCATGTGTGGAATAGTTACCATGCATAGGAAACCATGGAAATTACGATGGGCATCTATGACCTCACTGAGCACAACAGCTGTACATGTCCCGGTGAGGAAAATGAGGTTCCCGACCGGGAAGTCAACAGGTGGATTTGGAGTCGGACCTCCATCTGAGGACACCACACACAGCAGCCCACATGCAAACCACCTTGTAATTTGCTCTCTATACATTTTTCTCTAATTTTCTACTAGGCAGTCTTTAAGGAGCAGTTTTACATATGACTTTAAACAGTTTTCAAAAATATTTACCATATCCTTTTTACTTTTTCTTCTATAGCTGGACTTCTGGGTGACTTCCATGCATTACACTACAAAAAGCCATGGTGAAAAACTTTAGGAGCAAGTAAACACACAGAGCCATTCCTGCAACAGAAATACTAGGTCAAAAGGTCTGAGTGTGTTTAAGACTCTTAACAGGTTTTGTCTAATTACCTCCAAAATCCCTATCATTTTGCATCTGCAGTAGAGTGGTGGGTGTTACAGACTCTAGCATTGGGCATTTTTATTAAGCATTGTTCATTTGGACAACACAAAATTTTAATCTTTACTTAATATCTAAGAATTTTAAACATTTTTCCTACTGTTTAAAGTCAATTTACTTTATTTTTGAAACTTTTGGTAATTGATTTGTGAGACAGAGGTCCACTCTCACGCTTCTTCATGAATGACCAGCTTTCCTGTCACTACTTACTAAAGAACGTGTCCATTCCCCCTTGGGTGTTATTGACACCTTTGTCAAAAATCAATTGACTATAACTGTATGGATATATTTCTGGGCTCTCTATTCTGTTCCATTAGTCTGAGCATCTGTTTTTTTATATTGTTCTTTTTTTTTTTTTTTTTTGAGTATCTGTTTTTATGCCCATACCATGCTGTTTGGGTTACTATGGCTTTCTTATACATTTTAAAATCAGGTAATATGTTGTTCCCACCTTTGTTATTTGTGTTGAACACTGATTCAGCTATTTAGGGGGGGAGTCCTTCTGTGGTTCCATCCGTATTTCAGGATTACATTTTCTATTTTTGTGAAAAATGTCTTTGGGATTTGGATAGAGATTGGATTTAATCTAGAGATTTCTTTGAACAAAACACAAGAAAAAAGTTCCATGACATTGGTCTGGTCAATGATTTTTTTGATATAGTCCTAAAAGCACTGCTAACAAAAGCAAAAAGAGACAAATGGAATTGCATCAAATTAAAACATTTCTGGACTGCAAAGGAAATAACGCACAGAGTGAAGAGAAGACCTGTGAGATGGGAGAACATATTTGAAAATCACACATTTGATAAAGGGTTAGTAATCAAAATGTAAGGAATCCAAATACTCAATAGCTATAAAACTAATAACCCAACTAAAAATTAGAAAAGACATAAACAGACACTTTTCCAAAGAAGACACACAAATGGCCAATAGCCATACAAAAAATGTTCAACATCACTAATCATCAGGGAGATGCAAATCAAAACCATGGTGAGATACAGCCTCACACTTGTCAGAATGGCTGTCGTTAAAAAAGACAAGACAAACATGGTGAGGAATTGGTGAGAAGGGAAGCCTTGTACACTGTTGGTGGGAATGTCAGTTAAAGAAGTCATTATGGAAATTTTTTAAGTTGCCACAAAAAATTAAAAATAGAATATTGTATGATCCAGCAATTCCTCTACTGGGTAATTGTCCAAAGGAAATGAAATTAGGATCTCAGAGAAATCTGCCCTCCCACGTCCATCGGAGCATGACTCATGATAACCAAGATGTGGACTCAAGCTAACTGTGACAAAGAAAACGTGGTACACATACACAGTGGAATACTGTCGGCTTTAAAGGAAAGGAGTATCCCGTCATTTGTGACAACGTGGATGAACTTGGAGGACGTTATGTTAAGTGAGATAAGTCAGTCACAGAGAGATAAATACCACATTATTTCACTCATACGTGGGATCTAAAAATGTCCAACTTACAGAAGCAGACAGTAGTAGCAGGTGGTCTGGGGGAAGGCAATGAAGTAGGGAAGGAATAAGAAGGAATAAGTTCAGGAGAGCTACTATACAATATGGTAACTGTAGCTAACAGCAATGTCTGTACACTTGAAAATTAAGATAGTAGATTTCAAGTGCTATCACCACAAAAGTGGTAAGTATATAAGGCAATTCATTATCTTGTTTTAGCCATTCTACAATGTGTGTGTATCTCAAAACATCACATTGTACAGATAAAATATAAAATTTCTATTTTTCAATTGAAAAATTCAACCCAGTAACATAATTCTTAAAAATAGTCTTATAGGCTCAGCACCTGTGGCTCAAGTGGCTAAGGCACCAGCCATGTACACCCAAGGTGGCAGGTTTGAATCCAGCCTGGGCCTGCCAAACAACAATGATGGCTGCAACCAAAAAAAAATAGCCAGGCATGTGTCGGGCGCCTGTGGTCCCAGCTATTTGGGAGGCTGAGGCAGGAGACTTGCTTGAGCCCAGAAGTTGGAGGTTGCTGTGAGCTGTGATGCCCTGGCACTCTACCCAGGGTGACAGCTTGAGGCTCCTGTCTAAAAAAAAATAGTCTTATAATCAAGGAAATGCAGTAAAAGACTAATTTATCTGGGTTTTGTCATCTAGAATTTTTAACGTACTTTTGCAGTTGCATTTTTAACAGATTGCTTTGATTTGAAGAGATGAATTTTAAGTGAACAGCCAATAGTGGGGATTCAGGTGAGGCCCCCTTCTCCTGGGCTGCTCCCTATGGTCATTATAGATCACCCAACTTTCTCTCTTGCGTAACGCCAACCCCAAAGCAAGGCTCTAAATTGTTTCTGCATCACCAAAGTGAGATTACATTATGTGCACTGTGATCTCTGCTCTCTGTATTTTAATAATTTGGGTTCTTTAGAAATAGAACAGTGATGAGGGCCAACAGGTAATATGAGCCACCAGCCTCCCTCCAGTGTCTCCCTGATCTACACCCCCCACCCTCCTGTCAGAACTCAGACAAACCCTAATCTTCTTCCGGAAGGACTGTTATTATACTCTTGATTAATCAGATCATTTCTTTCCCTCAGGCAGGCTTAGAAAAAGAATCTTTCCTGCTTAGATAGGAGTGTCAGAGTCTGAATGTTTATTTTCAAAACTATAGCCCCCATATTCCAAAGAATTTTCATGAGAGGATTTAAGTCTGTTTCTAACAACACAGAGATGAAGTGTTTTTTTATAGTTTTGGTAAATTTCACCTGACATAATAATAGGGATATTAAGCCTGAGTCCTCTGAGGACGCAAACGCCAGTGTGGACAGGAGCAGTCTAGCCAAGGTTAACACACAGTCCTCCTCAGTGTCAGTCTGACCTCTGACATCTGAGGTTTGAATTCATTTACTCTTGCAAATTCCTTGTTCTAAGAACAACTTGAAGAAAAAATTAGGGATGTCTCCTAGGCATTGAGTAGCTCTTTAAGGTCAAACATACATGACTCAACGTTGCCTCAGACAGACAGGGTTTCGGTGACTTAAGGGGTATCCGGATGAAACATGCTGTGGACTCACCCTGGGAAGGGGTGAGTGACTGACCAGATCTGTCTCTAGGTGGGGACCTGCGGCCTCAAGGCCACACAGGGCCCTCTAGGTCCTTAAGTGCAGCCTTTTGACTAACTCCAAAATTCACAGAACAAATCTTTTTATTAATACTTTTATATTTGTCTTTTATTTTTAAAATAAATGTATTTAAAATATCTAAGAATAAAATAAGTTTAAACAAAATAATCCTCCCAGATTGTCCAGCACAATTAGAACATTAATACACCATAAGGGCTAAACAAACAGCCGCTACACTCACGATTTAGTTTCAACTTCCCTGTCTTACAGGCACTACTCCTGCACGAGGCTGGTTGGCGAGAGTTCACTGGGAGTGAAGGAAGCCAGTCTGCTATCAGCTTTCTACAGTGGTGCACTGTGCCTCTGCTTCAAGTGGGATTTGTGAACAGTTGCACTGTGGACAGTATTTTTTAATTCTGTTTAATAGCCCATCATGTCAAAGCACACTAAAAGAATTATGAAGGAAGAAACCAGATTTTTTAATGAGGATTAGGAATTGTAATATTATCTTGTTTCTGCTAAAGACAAGACAATTTGCTTGCTTTGTGGTACTACAATATCAACATTAAAGAAATACAATATTCATGAGCATTATAAAACTCATAAGCACGAATATTTTAAATTAAAGGGAGAGGTGTGGAAGGTTGTATTGCAGGAATTAAAAGCTACAAAGCAAAAGCAAAGGCAATTCTTTCAAGTAATAATAAGACCTGGAAAATAACTGCTGAAGCAACTTATAAAGTAGCTTATATACTCAGGGGCAGTGGGAGAGTGGGTGGAGGAAAGGAAGCCATTCAGAGGTGGGAGGAGGAGGAGAAGCCGTTCAGAGATGTAGAAACTGCTAAAGAATGCATTGTAGACCCCAGTAACATTCCAAAGTACAAACAATTGCCTCTTTCAAGAAAAGCCACAGCTTATCAGAAGCATGAATTAACCTTCAACTTAACAGAGCAACTTCATGAAATATTTCCAAAGGAAAGTACCTATTATTCAATTGGTTTAGATGAATCAGCTGATACCACTGACTTGGCTCAGGTTTCAAACTTCATTCAGGTCATAACAGGTTTTCTTTGCTATGTGTTACCCACTTTGGGCACCCTTGGGAACAGAACACAAGGAATAGATATCTTCAACGAGTTTCCAGGTAAATGTCATGAAGGTAGACTGAATTTGGTAAACCTAGTGAGTGTTTGCACAAACTATGCACCTTCCATGGAAGGAAAACACGAAAGGCTTATTGCACAGACAAAAATTTATGAACATCCAGATGCTGTCAACTTCGTTTTATTGTTACCTTGCATTGGCAAAAACTCTGTCCAAAGGCTACTATTTTAAGTGGCACTCTGCAACAAGTTATATGTATTGTTAACTATATTTGTGCAAATTCTACATGGCATCATGAATTTTACAACATGCTAAAGTTGAAAAATGAGGTATCCAGTGTATATTTGCTGTAGATTTGCCATATCATTCTAAAATGTGTTAGCTTTCACAAGAACATGTGCTAGCCAAAATTTATCTCTAAAAGAACAGATAGTTAAATTTTATAAAGAATAGCATTATTCATAATCAGAATTATTGAGAAAAGATTTCTATAGGAATACACCATTTCTGTGTGATATGTCAAATCAAAACAATTGGAATATGACTTTGCAAGGTAAAACTAAGTCCATCCATGATATGTGGCAAAAAATCCAAGCATTTCAAAAAACAACCTTCTTTTTTCAAAATACTTCTTCAAAGGAAATTTCAGACAAACATTTTCCCAGTTGGCAATAGTCAGTGATGAGCCGGATAATATATGTGAATCATGTGGAGAATACACAGCTGTTGTCGACCTATTAATTAGAGAATATGATGAACGTTCACTGACTTTGAGAATCACAACATCACACTCAAAGCAGCATTTCACCCTCACCTAGTTGACATCACCAAGGCCCTTAAACAACAGCAGATGGAATTGATGGAGTTCTCAGCAGATGACATCTTAACGTCATTGTTTGATGCTAAAATTCAACTGAAATATAGAAAATTGCTGTAGAATACCCATGCCTTCAGCAATATGCCCCCAGATGTTTAAATCACTTATTGCTATGAGTGTACATTCTGCTATATAACCCAAATTGAGATGCCCATAGGGTCGCAACTCACTGAGAGGATCAACTAAAACCATGGACCTCCATGCTTCAACCAAATATTCAAATGCTTTCCAACAAAAAGCAGACACAGTAAAGTCATTAAAAGGTTAGTTCTCATGCTCATTTCGGTAGCACACATTCTAGAATTGGAACGATACAGAGAAGATCAGCATGGCCCCTGTGCAAAGATGACATGCAAATTTGTGAAGCATTACATATTTGAAAGTTAGTTATCTTTAAAATTAACAAATAGTTTTCATTTTTGAAATTGTAACTACATAGTAGTTGGAGTTTTACAAAATAATGTACATGTTTAAGTATCTA
>CAUYTI010025911.1:0-21054 GCA_963575145.1 Galago senegalensis
TGGCGGGTTCGAATCCCCAGCCCGGATCCGCCAAACAACAATGACGGCTGCAACCAAAAAACATTATTCTTATTATTAGAAGACATCACAGAAACAGAGCACTGTCTTTCTCTTAAGAGCGCAAAAGAAAAAAAAATCCCAATGTTACATCAGCTTTTATAGAATCATGTTCCCATCACTGTGAAGGAGAAAAGAATGCTTCTTGCTAAAATGAAGTTTTGTGATGTATATTCTGATATGTTAATATATATATGTTATATATTTATGTATTTGTGTTTATATATATGTATGTATATGCATATAAGATAAGATACACATATATATGAGATAAGCCCTAGAACAACAATAAAGAAAATATCTCAGAAAATAGAGTGAAAAAGTTGAGGTCATTAAAATATAACACTGTAAAATATCTACTCAATGCAAAAAAATCAGTAAAAGAAGGATAGAGGGAAGGCAGGAGAAAGACAAAAATGGTTTAACTGGGATACATAAATCCAACTATATCAAACATAACATTAATGCAAAGAATTAAAAATGTATCAAAAAACAAAGATAGTCAAACTGAGTTTAAAAAAAACAGTATTCAAATATTTGCTGTCTACACCGTTAAATTCAAAGACACAAATAGAATGAATGTACGGAATTGGAAAATAAAATATTACTCCAAAGCAACCATAAAAGAGCTAGAGCAATTATGCTACTATTAGACAAAAAAAAAAAAAAAAGAAAGAAAACTTTTAAAAGATTTTTAAAAATACTTGAAGACTTTAATACTCCCTTTTAAATAATGTATAGAACAATTAGGCAGAAGGTAAATTAGAAATCTGAGAATTGAACAGTAAGATAAATTGTGCCTACAGTTAAGTTAAAGGAACACTCTGCCCAGCAATCAGGATATATATTCTTAAGCACATAGGAAAGTTTCTTTATGATAGTGCATTTGCTAGTTATAAAGTGATCTTCAATAAATGTAATAAGCATGGAAAGAAAAATATAATCCGAACACCACAGAATTAAATTCAATCTCTAGAATGTGAGAAATTTGGGGAAATTCACAAATAATGTCCTAAATAGTATATGAATTGAAGAAATCAGAAGACATTCCTAAAAAAAATTTCAGAAAAATTAAAACAAAAAAACATATATATCAAACCTTATAGAATTTAGCTAAAGCAGTGCTGACAGAGAAATATGAAGTTTAAATGATTACGTATCATATGCATATTTGCAGTATTTCTAATCAGTAACCTAACCTGCTGCCCATGAGTACTTAATAAAAGAAGCAGACAAGAGGAAATTAAAATACAGAGTAAATGGCATAGCTATATAAAACATGGGGAAATTAATGAAACTGAAATTAGTCTGTTTTCTTGATAAGATCAAACACAATTTATAAACCTTTAGGTAGACGAAGAAAAGAGAAAAAGAAGCCTCAACTGACTAAAGAAATTAATAATAATACTGGGAGCAACTGTATGTCAACAAATTAGATAACCAGGCTGCATGCCTAGAAACATGCTAACTACAGAAACTAACACGGGACAGAGAACTCAATGGAGCCATAAAAATGAATGGGATTGAATTAGTAAAATAAGACAGAGCAAAACAAAACAAAAACACTTCACACAAAGGAAAGCTCAGGCCCAGATGATTTTACCAACCAGTTTTGCCAAATGTTGAAAAATAAAATAATAACAATTTCTCAGAAAGTCTTTAACTCATTCTAATCTGACTTTATGTAGTACATGTGAAATTTTGATACACCTATACAATGTGTAATGATCAAATTAGGGTAATTAGAGTAATCTATCACCTCAAGTGTTTTTGTCTTTTTGGGTTAGGAACATTCCAATTCCTGCTTATAGTTACTTTAGAAGGTACAATAAATTATCATTAACTGCAGTGTCCTTGTTGCGCTACCGAATGATAAATCTGATTGCTTCTTTGTGTGTTCTGTGCCCTTACCAGACCCTGTCCATCCCCCACCCCCACCCGTGCTCCACACTTGCCTTCCCCTCTCTGGTAACCATCATTCTTCTTTGTATTTCCATGTTTACAGAAATCTAATATTATTTTAGGTTTTCGTTCTCTATCAGTAAGCTGAAGAGCTTCTCTCACATGTGGGTCACTTGTATTCCCACTCTTTTTGCATTTCCTTTTTATCCCAAAGCGTTCTTTGTGAAAAGCTGTTTTTGGAGTTTTCTCCATCCGGCTAGAGGACTCAGAGGGCAGGAAGCAACTTAATTAATGTGTGGAAAATGGTCTTAGGTCACTTCATGACACATTTTCTCACACAAGGACAAAGGAAATCAAAACCTAAAATTCTTATTCGATTTATTTAGTCCCAGTGTGCGCCCACAAATATTGTATGATGAGTCCTGTTTTCTGGTTTGTGTGAAAAGTCCATCTTAATTTCATATCCACTTTCTGCTTAATGTTCAGACATACAACATTTCAGAAAAATATACACAATGAGAACATTGTGAATAATTAAAAAAGAAAGGGAAAAATGGAATTCAAATATTCTAGTCCTTTAGCAAATCTTCTAATCCATTATCCTACTTCTTATAGTGAATGTTTACTCTGAACGTAGGATGTTCTGTGCCTCTAACTTGTTCCTTGCTCCCTACTTTCAAACTGTCAGTGTCATCTGCTTAGTCTTGTTATGCCAAAGTCCCCCTTACATATTAACCACTCTCTTCCAGAAACAGGAAGCACAGAAAAATACCAGCTCTAATTAAAAATATTTGTTTTTGATAAAAGATATACTTTTGGCAGAGAAATAAATAAATTCTCCTTTGCACTGGGTTGATTATGGAGGGAAACAGGTGCAGCTTGCTTTTGATAGATTAATTGGGACATTTTTTCTTTACAAAAAAAAAAAAAAAGGCTGAGGTTATGTTCTCTATCCAATATTATCTTTATACCTAGTATAAAGACTAGTGATTTTAATACCAATCTTAGTAGACTCTTTTCTTTCAAAGTTTAAATCTCATTTAATAAAGAGTAAATTCAAAAGTTTTACTAATTATAAAGTATCACCATTTTGTAACAAAACAGACCATATAGAACATTTGAGTAGCAAATAATTTCTTATTATTTAAAATAATAATAGTGGCTACATTATGAATATAGACACAATTTCTATAATGGAAACAAATGTTTTAAAGAGGTGGGTAGTGCGGGGAAAGAAAAAAAAAATGCACCCAAATCCTACTACTTGTAAGGCATTCTACATATTTGTAGGTTTTGCCTTCCATGTGAACATAAAAAATAGAGCAGAAAGGTTATTAGGATGAAGCAGGCAGTACTGGTGATACATGCCCATGATTTCATTTACAAAAGGGTGAATTCACACAGTTCTGAAATCAAAGAGGGTTTTTTTTAATGCTTAAGTACTTGGTAACAGTTGCTCACTCTCCTTAATGAAATACTAATTTTAATTGGCTTGTTAATGACACACCCTGTCTTTTCATTGGTTTCCAGTTTCACTGATCATTTATTTTCAGTCTTTTTGCTGGGTGTGTTTCCTCTTCTTGACTCTTAACCAGTAGAATGGAGTGCAGCAGCGCTCACAGCTGAGAATATTCATGTAAGCTCTACACTCTCTCACTCCTGTTCCATGGTTTACCAGCTGGGAGCTCATAGTTTCCAATTTCTCCTTCCAATGCCAAGCCCTGCTCTAAACGTCCAGCGTCTCCAGCCAAGTTCCAATTCGAGGGCTCCACTGGATGTTTATAGACACCTAAACAAAACAGATACAAACCCTGTTCCTCCCTCAGTCTCCCCATCAAGGGAAGCGACAACTCCATTTGTCTAAGCATTCAGGACAAAATTCTGAGATTCATCCCTCATTTCCCTTTTTACTCATTCTGTATCCCATCAAAAGATTTGTCCTACATTTCAAATATACCTTTCTGGTCTATTCTCTGCTTGCTCTCCCTGATCCCATATACTATTCATTACACAAAGAAATCCACAAAGAAAGTAAATAATTCATTCATCACACTCAGCATCAAATCCAAAACCCAAACCACAGTCCTACATAATATTATGCTCTGGCCACTTTTCTTGCATGCTTTCCTGCCATTCCCCTCATGGTGTGCTGGTCTCCATACAAATCTCAGAATACCAGCCATGCACTCCTGCCTTGGACATTCTACACTTGTTTCCCCTTTAACAGATAAAGCCATCTCTTCCCTGGCACACTATTTAATGCATATGGCTTTTATTTCAGATTAATATGAGGGTACAAATGATTAGGTAATATATTGTTTGCATTTGTTGAGTAAAGTCCAAATTGTCTTTGAGCCCTCCACTTAAGAGGTGCACCATATACCCTATGCTGTAGCCATCAGATGAGAGCACATCAACCCCCCACCCCACTCCTCACCTGCCTCCCCACTCCTCTCTTCCTCCTTTTCCTTCCTCACTGCTTGAATTGAATCATGTCTTTCTCGTGTGTGGGAGTGCAGTGGTTCATCTAGTTTCATATTAATAGTGAGCTTCCTCTTTCTGCATTTAGGTCTCCCTTGGTCTTCACCTCCATCAGGCCTTCCCCAAGTCTCTTCTATAAAATGACACTTTCTGGATTCTCTAATCCTGTACTTTACTTTTATTTTATTTCATTTTTATTTTTCTCTTACTCTCTCCTCCCTCAAGAGGAATAGAAGTTCTATGAGCATTAATGTATTTACTTTTTTATCTTCAGTGCTAAGACTAAGCCTGGAGATGGATTGATGAACAATATTAGTTAACTAAATGAATTAAGGAGATGATTGCTGAAGTCTAGAAAAGAGATTATTTTTATTTTAGACAGGTGAGGGCATTGGGATATAGAGATGTAGTTAGAGGAAAATATCTATGTAGTATATTCAGTACTGACTTCAAAATGTTTTTAAAAATTATTATTATTAGAATGGAAAGAAATGACTAGGTCAAATCTGAAAATATTGATTTTTGTTTTGTTTCGTTTTTTAATCAGACCCAGGTGAGGCTCGAACCTGCAGCCCCTGGTATAAAGCGTTGCACAATAACCACTAAACTGCACCAGTCAGCTTTTATCTGGGATTTTAAATCACTTTTTTGAAACAGATATATCCTTTTTTTGGAAAATTTGTTTTAGTTGACCTTTTGATTCTTACATAAATGTAGTGACATGACCCAAATGCTCATAAATCAAACTAAGAAGTCAAATATTCCATTTATTAAAGGGAATGTCAGATTATAGCATTTTCCTTAGAGATTTTTGTTTCTAAAATGAAAAGTTAGCCTGCATTGAGTACCTGGACTGTGGTGTTCACACAGCTAAGTATGTCAGTAGAAAAGATGATCTTATTTCCTTTGTTCTATGAAACTATTACTAGTTTCAATAGCTATACCATGTCTGTGTTAGCAGAGAGTTGCCAGTGGCAGCTGGCCTCAACTACTCTGGTGTGTGTCACAGTAGAGAGAGCGTGAAAGTCTATGGTCATAAATCAAAAAATCATGCCCCTCGTGGAAATGGAAACATTTTGTCATACCCACATCCAAACTCCAATAAGATTAAATAAACAGGAATGACCTAGTGAGAAGACTGAATTTCCAAGCTCTTGGAATTATGCAAAGGGGTACATTTATAGGAAAAATGCATTTATTGTGATCTGCTAGATAGTAGTTGTTAAATAAATTTTTTATGTAAAAATATAGAATATTGATTACTTTCATTTTTAAGTTAACATGAAGTTAAAAAGTGTTTTATCATCTAAAAGATTAGCATGAAATAACTCTTAAAACATTTTATTCTTGATAAAGACGTATTAGAAGAAAAATTAATTTACTTATTTGTATAGAGCTAGGAGTTTTTTATTTAATCAATAATATACTTACCCTTGTAAAGATACATTTATTTATTCTATGGAATACATTATATAGTTACTTATTTTTTAAACTTGCTTATCTTGAATAATGAACACAAATTATACATTATATTAGGTGTGTGAAATATTCATTCTAAAATATATGTAAGCTTTTATTATATGTTATGACATAAAAAAGAAAAATTATTTATGTCTATCACCTGGTATTTTAAATTATTGTATCTTGTGCCTAGAAAAATAAATCTGCATATTTTTAAAATAATTGTTTTGTCTTATTTATAAATAATACCCATACACTGCCATTTGAAAGTACTTTTTATTTAAACACAGTTGATTCAACTGATCTACAATTCAACAACTAAAAAGATAAATTAGCAATAATCTTCACCATGTGTCAGTTTAATATCAATGTTTGAAGTCTTAGAGATACATTTAAATATTATGTAAAGAATTAAACAAATTAATTCAAGTGAATGATTTTTACTAATCTATAGGTAGCATCTTAAGGTAATTTGGCAGAATCATTAGTATTTTTATGTTATTCATTAAATTGTTTTATATCAAAGCTTCTTTTATATTCCCCATCTCTCATTAAATGTTATATAACTATGTACCTGAAAATTAAAAAAATGATGAAGAATTAACATGTAACAGCTATACTCTACCAACTAAAAAGTTGAAGGGGAATCGGAATCACAGATTCAATGTGTGCTTCTTTCAATTTCACTAAGATTTTTCTTGGTACACAAATTAAAGCGCTTAATTTTCACTTTGAATAGGAAGAAGTCAAAATTATTTGAAATTCTGAAATTCTTGGAAAGTTACAAGAAAACCATTGTTTGCTGTTGGGATATAGCAATATAAACAATTTGTGTGCAAACTTTCATCTTTAATTTCATCAAATAAAACCCTGAAACTTTAAATTATTAAGAATAGTCTATATGTGTGTATGGTACAAGACAAGGATTCAATTTCATTCTTTTGCATGTGGAAATCCCATTGTCCTAGCAACACTGCTGAAGAAACTATACTTTCATCATTATGTATTCTTGCCACACTCGTTAAAAGTCAGTTGACTATAAATTTCCGGGTTTATTTCTGAGATTAGCCAATGTCTTTATTTCAGTACCATACTGTTTTGATTATGTGGCTTTGTAACATTTTTGAAATTAGGAAGTAGAATACCTCTAGTTTTGTTCTTGCTTTAAAAAAATTACTTTGGATATTCAGTTACTTTTGTGGTCTCATATACATTTTAGAATGTTTTTCTGTTTCTGCAAAAAAAAAAAAGTTTGGGACTTTGATAGAGATCTCATTGAACCTCTAGATTGTTTTAGGTAGTATGGACATTTTAACAGTACTAAGTCTTTCAATTCATGAACACAAGATGCCTTTCCATTTATGTGTATCTGCTTTGATTTCTTTTATAAATATTTCATCATCTTGAGTGGTTAAATTTATTTCCAAGTATTTCTTTTTTGGATGCCATTGTAAATGGGATTGTTTTCTTAATTTCCTTTTCAAATAGCTTGCTGTCAATATATAGAAATACTACTAATTTTTGAATAATGGCTTTACCTCCTGGAACTTTATGGAATTCACTATTAGTTATAACAACGTTTTTGTGTGTCTTTAGGGACTTACCTTACAACACAGACAAAAATCAAATCAAAATGAATTGAAAACTTAAACATAAGACTTGAAACCATAAAACTTTTAGAAGAAATTATAGAGACACTGTCCTCAGTAATAACTTATTTGTTATTGCACCAAAGTATAGGAAATAAAAGCAACAATAGACAAGGAGAATTATATAAACCTCAAGAGTTCTGCATGGCAAAGAAAGAATCAATAGGAAAAGACAGCCAAAAGAATAGATGAAAATATTTGCAAATCATTTAGCTGATATGATAAAGGCTTAATAGTGAAAATATATAAGAAAATCCTATAACTCAGTAGCAAAAAAAAAAATTTAATTAAAAAATGCAAAAGACCTGAATAAACATTTCTTTAAAGAAATCATACAAATAGCTGCTTATAAAGCAGTGCTTGATATCACAGATCATTGTGGAAATGCACATCAAAACTACAATAAGCTGTCCCCTTATGCCTGTTAGGAAGGCTATGATAAAAATAAAAATAAAATAAAAGGCAAATATTGGCAAGGATATAAAGCTGTGATTTTTCAGCTAGTGTACTGCAAAAACTTTTAAGGATCATCAATTAAATTATTTTTGAAATAAGTTCAAAGCACAGCAAGTATATTTTTTTATTTTTTATTCATCAACATAATTTAAGTGTGTCATGGAAGTTTAACTACAGGTTCAAGTTTGTTGTCTGATGAAAAAGGTTGAAAAACATTTATATAGAGAAATAGAAACTCTTGCTCACTGTTGTTGGGGATATAAATTGCTGTAGATACTACGGATAAAAAATATGGAAATTTTCTGAAAAACTGAAAATAGAGCTATTCTATAATCCAGCAATCTCCATTCTCAGTATACATCTAAGGGAACGGCAATCAGGACCTGGAAGTGGTATTCACACTCCCTGCTCACTGCAGCCTAATCGCTAAGACATGGAAGCTTCAGAGAAGCTCATCAAAGGCTGGATAAAGAAAAATGAGGTATACACGTACAGTGGAATATTATTCAGCTCTTAAGAAATATTGTGTCCTGCCATTTAGTGCTGTACTTTTAGTCATAAATTATTCTGGAGGATATTATAATAAGTAAAATAAACCAGGCACTACATGATCTCACTTATAAGAGGAATCTGAAATAGTCAAACTCACAGAAACAGAAGGTAGAATGGTGTGAGGGGTAGCACATGCAAAGGTATTGACCAAAGAGTAAAGGTTTGAATTATGCCAAATGAGTAAGTCCCTGAGTCCCAGCTGTGTACATTAATGCAATCATGGGGTACAATGTGCTGGTTTTATATACAATTTGAAATACTTTCATCAAACTGGTCAACATAGCCTTCACCGCATTTTCTTAGTTATCATGTAAAGACATTTATATTTCTACACTTAGTAGATTTAAGCAGTCTTATAACAAAAATGTCTAAGGTATGTAATAAATAAAAATTTTAAAATGGCCAAGAGGTCATTTTTTGGAAGTGATGGATAAATTTATGAAATTTACTATCATGAAAGTTTGATATGTGTCTACTTATCTCTACTTGATCAAATTATATTAAAAATGTGTAGCTTTTGGATTGCCAATCATACCTCAATAAAGTGGTTTCAAAAAAATAAAAAGCTGAACTTTTTATGTTGAGATGAGCAATTGAGGCCTAAGCCCCACAAGCTTTCCCCTACTTCCCATGACAACCTCTATGATTTATTTATTTACTCAATGTAATGCAAGTTCTCCAGGAAATCACCTTTTGAAGACATTGACCTCATAGGTGACAACACAAGACATATTATATGATAAAAATACAGTGAGAGGAACAAAATGCTCCAATCCATGTAGGGAGATGTTCTTTGAAATAAAGCTTCTTAACCAAATAGAAATTCTTCAGACTTTTCCTTTGGTAAAGATTATACAAGAAACAATGAGTGAATTTTAAAATAGTTTGCAAAGGGATATTTAAAGGAGCATACCCAGGTATCACGGTAGTGGTGAACCAGGGGTCAAAGTAATTGAATTTGTAAAACGACACGAAGGATATCTGGTGAATTGAATTATAATTATAGAGTGATAATATCTTCCTATACATAATATGAATGCAAATATAAATGAAAAAAGAAGACTTCTAAGATGTCTTTTTCTTTCATTTCTCTCTGGAATGACATGCCTAGCTTCTATTCCCTTGCCTTAAGGATTATGTATATGCCTGGGATTAGTTCCCAGAAATGTTAATATTACTTTATTTTCATCCTCTCAGTGATGTGAAAACACAGCTGGGGAATTAAATGCAAATGCAAACGTTTTCCTTAGCAAAATTCTTTCTGCTCTTATTAAAAAAAAAAAGCAAAACAAAACTCTTGCATCTATTTGTTTGATGGATGAATTCTACCCAACACTTGTCATTAACTTTTAATTAATGGACAACATGGCTCTGACTCAAAATGAATAGGTCATCTAAATCTTTTTATAATGTTGATTTCCAGGCTTTACATAGCTATAAAAATACTAATTTCATATATTTTTTTATCCTACTCTGCAGATGAATCTCATTTGACGTTCAGCTTACAGTTCCTGCATCTCCTTTTAGTTCACTTACGTTAGGTTATTTTCCCTACCTGTATGTTTCCAGCAGCTTTGAATATTCTGATGTATGTAAATTGCAATGATGTATCTCCTTATAATGGCACTGCTGATCTATCTGTATGCAGAACTAACCCCGGGGCACTTAACTAGCTATTTTCTTCATCTAGACAATTTCCATTTTAATGATCTTCATGGCTTTTATTCCCTTAAATGTATTGAATTATATTCTCAACCAAACTATTTTTAAATGGCATATCTCATAAGGAATGATTGATTAGCTTTTGAAACCAAATATGCGAAATGTCACTAGAAGGAATCACGGAGGCATGTTAATCCTTCTGGGCCACAAGGATGCCACTGAGGTTTCTAGGCTTTCAATAGCTATTGTTAAACATGTCTTTATTAATACAGTACTCAGTAAGAACTGTGTTAAGGTTTTTATAATGTCACCCTTGCATTTATAGGAGACAGCTACATTGCCTTCTGGAGAGTAAATAATTTTATAAGAACAGAAATCTACAAGGTCAACACGTCTAAGAGGCCAGCCAAAAAATACATTGCTGAAATAAGAATAATTAATGTGCACATTTAAGGCATATTTTTTCTTGCTAAAATGCTACTTGCAAAAAAACAAGGGGAAGCATGTGTGTATACAAACTGCATGTATGTATGCAAACAGTTTTAGCTAAAAGTGAGGCTTTATAAGTTCATTTTCATTCACCATCTACTAAAATACGGAGAAAAATCATTTAAATAAAAACTTACAATAGACTATTAACAGAGAATAGAGGACTTTCCATTAATTATAAAATTTATTGAACTTCCTTGAAAAAAAAAAAGTCAGTGGACATCTTGGGCTTTTTATAAAATAGGCGATAGTATGAATTTGGAGAGTGAAGTATTAAACGTATATTGAATCAAGGCAGATGGAATGGCTTTGAGGCTAGAATAATGTCTGGAAAACTGAGGAATGGGCCTAAAGATGTGAATCTTTTATCATGTTCCAGTCAAAATAAATGGGAAAGTCAATGAAGACATATATATATATATATATATATATATATATACACACATATGTATATGCATGTCGTATTCACATCTATGTGCACATGTGTGTTTACATGGTGTATGTATATGTATATGAAGGAACATATAATATGAAGATATAAAATGATGACTTATTTTAAAGACTTGCTCTAGAATACAAAATTTCAAAAGACTTTTTGGGAAGTGCAAACTCTGCTTGTGATGCTCAATTTTACAACTGCAAATGTTTGTCTTAGTTTTTATGTCTAAAAGCAATAAAGCAATAGAAGACAATTACACAGATGTACATATTCAGAAAAGATATGAATCATATTTCTATCTGTAAAACTTTCTTAGACTTGGTGGCACCTGTGGCTCAGTCAGTAGGGCGCTGGCCCCATATACTGAAGGTGGCAGGTTCAAACCCGGCCCCCGACAAACTGCAACAACAACAAAAATAGCTGGGCATTGTGGTGGGCACCTGTAGTTCTAGCTACTTGGGAGGCTGAGACAAGAGAATTGCCTATGTCCAGGATTTGGAGGTTGCTGTGAGCTGTGATGCCACAGCACCCTACCAAGAGTGATAAAGTGAGACGCTGTCTCTACAAAAAAATAAATAAATAAATAAATAACTTTCTTAGACTTTTTACCTAAGTCTAAGAAAATGCCCTGGGTAAATGACATGAATCTAAATTAAACTGATTCAGGGTTCACCCATTCAGGGCTAGACAGGGTCCTCAGTTTTCTAGGCGTGGGGAAAAAGATCCTTTTTTATCTCCAAACTGAAATCTCTGAACACAAGCAAGACAGGAAAAAAGGCATTTTTCCTGTATTTCATGTAAGCTGGGCCTCTTCTGGAGTGGACTCCTTGTCACTTTTTTTTTTACTTTTTTTTTTTTTTTGGTAGTTTTTGGCTGGGGCTGGGTTTGAACCACCACCTCTGGCATACAGGGCTGGTGCCCTACTTGAGTGACAGGCACTGCCCCACCCTGTCACTTTTGCCCAGAGTTGGAGGAACTACATTCATTTGAAGTCCACTCATTCATTTGCTAATCAACATTGGAAAGGTGTGTTCCTGTCTGCCAAGTCCTGGCTAAATAAATATAATTCTCAAGATGTCCCTATTTATAAAATAGTATGTAACCCACTAGACCAAGGACTGTGTGGGACTTCTTACTTGAGTAAGGTGACCAGACGTCCCGCTTTTGAACAATTTGTCCTGTGTCCAGCAGTGTTTTAAAAAAAGCCCCGATTTTTGGAAAGAATGCATGACAAGCTAGGGAACATGGGAGAACAGGAAGGGAATATACGGTTTTCAGCTGCCATGTGACTATTTCACCAGGATATACATTTTATATTATTTTTGCTAATTTTATAATGTTAAACTTTAATAATAACAAATAATTGTTGAGAACTGCTTATCAAAGTTTGCATTGTTGTCAGGCCCCAACCCCCAAAGGTGTCTCGCTTTACCAATGTTAAAATCTGGTCACCTTATACTTGAGTCTCCCCCTTCTGCCAGAGGCTCTGGTGCCTTTCATTCCTTCTGTGTTCCTTTTTATCTAATAACCCTGTCTCATCACTCATCTGTGTGGTCTGTGGGTTCATTCTTGCAATTTACAAGACCACGGATCTACTGCAAGAATTCCATCCACAAAATGTTTAGTTATTTGAGTAAAGGAACATTAAACATTTTTTTAAATGAGGCAGCAACAGAAGATTTAATATGAAAAGTCTCAACAATATAGCTAATGGAAAAGAGCAAGATATCAACCCCTACATATCATATGCTCACAATTCATAACTATTTGTGAATGAATAAAATATCTCTAAACATTTGCATAAATGGCTTGGATATGGTAAACTGTGCTTAGGAAAAAGGGATAAAGGGAAATGTCTTCTATATTATTGATTGAGTCTACGAATTCTTCAGTATTAGTGATTTTATACCATGTGCATATAATTACTTTTTTTGAAAAATCAGTGAAAAAAGAAAATTCAAGTTCAAAAATATCAAAGCACGTATTTGAGCAATGTAAAATGTAAAAAGGGCTTAAATATATAATTAAAAATTATTATATAAGTTATTTTAAAGGGAAAATAGAATATATAAATAAAATACCTGATACATGGCAAGTAGTTAATATATAGATATATTTTTGGAAAAATATCTTATAGTATTCAGTGACAGCAAGTGTTTTTGGTATTGTGATTCAGCACATTTGTGAAATGAAAAATTTCATCATCATAAAACCTTAATATGATCAATACTTCAATCTTGGGAGTCCTCTATGTGTTCAAAGAGAAAGATTACCTGAATCATAGGCATAATGACAGTGATTGCCGAGGGTACTGGACAATGTAATTTAATTGATCCCTATTACAATTTCATGAAGTAGGCAATACTATAATCCACATTTCACATCTAAGGAAAGTGGAACATGAATTGGTTAAGTGTGGGGGGCAGACAGGCTGAATTCCTCACAGACCTTCCAACTCATGGTAAGCCGCACTAGTCAGGGAAATGTCTACGTGACTGTTCCCACATGGGAAAATCAACAGTGCAGGCAGCTGAGATCACCAACGAGTAGCTTGGGCTAGAGCAGCTGAGATGTCTGCCTGAGGGGATGAGACCTGCTTTCCCCCCGCCCCTGCTTGCACCATTACTTGGCTTTTTCAGATGTTCCATAACTCTATGTCCTTGCCTACCCTTTACTCACCCTTCCCAGGGGCTGTAACTTCTCATTCTTAACCTTGACTTCTGACTACTGACTGCTGCGCATCCTTGCATGTAAGCTCTGTTATGTACCCAATAAAAAGATTCTGGGAAACAGGACTGGGTTCTGGTTTTATGCACTAAGTTTGGAGTAAGTTTCTGTTTACTTCCTCTTCCCCGTAGTCCTTGCTGGTCACTGTCCTACATTGCAGTCCACTAGACACCCAACAGTTAAGCATTAATTTATGCATGGTAAAAAGGCTGGGCAGGAGCAGAATCAGAAAGGAATCAGACTATCTGGCTCCCCAATGCTTCCAGAGTGGATTCAAACTGAAAAGACTAATGACATGGAAAATGTGGATGTATTGATAATTAAAAATAAAAAATAGGATGCACTTCCAACTGAATACTCTGAACTTAATCCTGGAAAGTAAACACTACTATGCACACAAAATTAAGTGGAAAAATATTAATAGAAATTTTAACCCTGTTGCCATCAAATCATGATTATTCACCATTATTATAAAGACTAAAGTGTATAGTCATACCTTCCATTATTAGAAATGTTAATTTCTAATAAAATTATTTTGATATAAATAATTTTTTTAAATTTAGATAAAAACTTATATTTACATATATATATCAGTTCCATTATATACGAACACAGTTTCTCTGGAGGCTGATAGTCACATAGTGTTATGGGCTAAGAGAGATGTTACCAATCAAGTGATTTTAACACATCAAAGTAAATCAATGCTCATGTAAGATATCAACACACAGACAAAAAAGCTCTTTTGTGTGGATTTTATTGTCCATATATGAAGAATAATATTAAAGTACAATGAAAGTATGAATTTAAAAATTTTATATGCAAGTGTTAGTTTAAACTTCTAGAGAAATGAAGTCTCTTAAAGAATAATTTTGATGGTCTGATATCGGGTACCTTCATGGTAGCCACTTGTCAGGTCCCATCTGGGGTGCCACTTGTCCAGGCTGGGGCTGGCCAGGTCTCAGGTCCCAGCTAACTATATTTCAGACACAGACTGCTGAGCTACCTTGCTGGGGAACAATTACCCTTATCTGCCTGAGGGCTATTCACTTTAGCAGAAGGGAAAGAGAAACAGAGACGGTATTTGAGGGAGAGAAGCAGTCTTATTAGAAGAATACATCTTAGCAGTCTTTTGCAGAGAAATGCTGTGTAGGCATTCTGCAGGCAGGAGAAGCGACAGAGTCAGAGTAAGCGAGTCCGTGATAGAATGAGCGCTCGCTCCCCACTGCCTTCTGTAGCTTCTTATAATCCCATGGTTCTTGCACCACTGGTGTAAAGACTGCCAATCGCTGCTGTTCTCGTCTCCCAAGTTCTCATGTTAGGAGAGCCCAAACCTTGCCCATACCCTTATCACCAAGGTGTTATACTACCAAGATGTTACTGGTGTTTCTTATGATTACTAAATGTTTCCAAGCTTAGCTCTCGCTTCTCCTTTCCTTAAAGCTACATGGTTTGCTACAGTCTGAGACATCACCTGCCAATGATGATGCCACATCAAATGTGAAACTCACATGACTGTGAATTTACCCAGGTGGGAATCCTGCTGTTGCTTGATCTTATAAACGTTTTGACAAGTGACTTCTTTATTTATATCTTAAGACTGTGTTTTGAGATAATAGTTGCCTTTAGTTACTCTTTGTCTGAATATATATTCGATATATTTCTGCATCCCCAGAAAAGCCCATGTGATTCTACTTCCATAGTTTGGAAAGAGAGGTAATTATAGACTAGAGGGAGCAAAGCTGGCCAATTTGCAAATACTAATTCACCTCAGGGATTTTATTGAATTTCCAACCTGCCAAATTATCAAAAGGTTCTTCCAAGTTTTCTTTTATTTCCTGCCCAGCTTTGGTCCCTGACCTTAAACCCATATTTTTAAAATAGAAAGGATGCAGTTTTTTGAGTATAATATATATTCTCTATTATGTGTTGAAAACATATGTCTTTACCACTTAGGCCCCTCAGCATTAAATTCTTCTATTTGTTCTTAAAATAGCAGTAGAGAAGTGGCAATAACTAAAAATTATAAATATAAGAGAAGGCTTTCTGCCAAAGTGACTTCTTAGTTTTATAAAATTGGACCTATAGAAAAGAGGATAAGGTCTTTAAGGAAAGGAGGTTAGTTTCCTTAAGACCGTGGACTGAAACAAAACATGGAAAATTAAAAATGTCATGATGCAAATATGTGAAGATGGACAGTGTTACAAGTAAGATAAAGAAAGATGGTGGTCCTCAAGAAATAGGCAGAGTCCACGTTGTGAGAAGCCTAATCTTGCTTCCCAAGATCATGGGGATCTTTTGAGAGATTGGTAGTGAGATAGTAATTTAACAATTTTGAAATTTAGAAATATTGTTGGCAGCTTAGAGGTCAAAATTTAAGTTAAGAATATTTGAATTGGAAATATTAATTAGAAGCCTTTCTGATACAGAAATATTCAAAGCCTAACCAATTAGTAAAAGTGTGGATGGCAAGGGGAGTGTTTTGGAGGGAAATTTAATTTAAGAGAATTTACTGTTGGTATCACGGGGAGGGTGAGGGAAAAAAGACATCAACAGCAATGCTGAGATTTGGGTCTGGAAAATTGGTCTTTACCTCATACAGGAATAATTAAGTAATGAGAGTATTGAGGGATCATGATAATGTTAATTTATTTTGAGTTAAAATGGTTATTGAGTTAATATAGTATTCTATCTATATATGTAGATATATATGTATATATTTATGATCTCAGTTTCAGGTAACAAAGAAGACATCTAGCTTTAACCATCTTATACTGCATACATGATTCAGTCATGTATACCAGGTGACCTATTTCCAGTGAAGACTACATAATAAAATGAAAATTTTAGGCCTATTTAAGTGAGATAAATAATAAAAACTTGGAGGATTTTTTTGTGAGTAGAATATGATACATGTGTGATGTACATAATGTCTTTGCAGATTTCCTAAGAACAATCTAAGACTAATAGATATTATTTTACGTCTCCCCTCATAGAGTGAGATTAAATATGCTGCTCCCCTTTGTTGATGGTGCCACTGCCGCAATTCAGTCACAGCTGTCTTATGCAATTACCCATTTGAGAATGGCCTAAAAAGTCAAAGATGCTCATGCAGAACCTACAATCACTTGTTTATTTATTTATTTATTTTTGGCTGGGCCTGGGTTTGAACCCACCATCTCTGGTATATGGGGCCAGTGCTCTACTCCTTTGAGCCACAGGCCCCGCTCCCTACAATCACTTTTTGAAGATAGTTTTGTGGAAGTTGACATGCTAGAAGGTCAACAGTGTTTTCTATCTTGACTTTCAATTCAAAGATCTGCATATCATTTATACTTGTGCTTTCCTGGTTTACTGTATTTTTTTTTTAACAATTCAAATTACTTAAAATTTATTTTAAAATGTTGCAACAAACAAGTGGCATATGTATGCCTTGGCAGGATTTTGTTTATTTTTTAACCATTTGGGCTATGGCATCCCTTTTTTGTTCTTGTTTTTATTTCAGGTTAATATGAGGTTACCAACAAAGATTCTATTCCTTACATTTGTTAGGTAAAGTCCAAGTTGTGGTGTATACTCTTACATTTTTCCCATTAGGTGAGAGCTTATCAATCTTCCTCTCTCTTTCCCTCTCTTCTCTCCATCCTCCTCCCTCCCCTCACTTGAATTTAATTGTGCTTTCTTCTCCTGTGGGCCTGTAGCTGTTTATCTATTGGTTTCATGTTAGTATTGAATACCTTGGATACTTGCTTTTCCATACTTGTGATACTTTACTAAGGAGAATATCCTTCAACTCCATCCAGGTTAATACAAAAGATGTAAGGTCTCCATCTTTTTATGGCTGAATAGTATTCCATGGTATAAACACACCATCATTTATTAATCCATTCATGTGTTGATGAGCACTTGGGTTGATTCCACTCTATGTCTTGGCAATTGTGAATTGAGCTGTGATAAATATTCTAGTGCAAATGCCCTTGTGGTGAAATGATTTTTTTTCTGCTGGATAGATGCCTAGTAACAGGATTGCAGGATCAAATGGGAAGTTTACTTTGGGGGTGGCACCTGTGACTCAAAGGAGTGGGGCGCTGGCCCCATATGCCAGAGGTGGCAGGTTCAAACCCAGCCCCAGCCAAAAAAAAAAAAAAAAAAAAAAAAGGAAGTTTACTTTGAACTCTTTGAAAATACTCCAAACTTCTTTCTTCCATCCAAGTACTAACCAGGCCCAACCCTGCTTAGCTTCCGAGATCAGACGAGATCGGGTGCGTTCAGGGTGGTATGGCCGTAGACTCCAAACTTCTTTCTAAAGGGGCTGTATTAGTTTGCAACACCACTAACAGTGTAAAATATTACCTTCTCCACACATGCATGCCAACATCTGCAGCTTTGAAACTTTGTGATGTGGGCTATTCTTACCACATTTAAGTATTATCTCAGGGTGGTTTTGATTCTATTTCTCTGATGATTAGGGATGATGAGCACTTTTTCATGTGTTTGTTGGCTATTCATCTGTCTTCAGATAAAGTACTGTTCTTGACTCTTGTCCACTTCGAAATGGCTTTTTTTTTTTACTGATCAGTTTGAGTTCTCTATATGTTCTTGTCATTGGCCCTTTGGTAGATTTATAGTATGCAAATATCTTCTACCGTTCTGAAGGTTGTTTATTTGCTTTAGTTATTATACCCCTTACTTGTATTGAAGTTTGATCATGTCCCATTTATTTATTTTGGTGCAATTGCTAAGGCGGTCTTCTTCATAAAATATTTTTCCAGGGTAATACCATACTTTCTTCTAAAAGTTTTATCATTTTATGTCTTAAATTTAAATCTTTTATACAGCATGAGTCAATTTTTGTCAATGGTGAGACATGTAGGTCCAGTTTCAGTCTTCTACATGTGTCCGGCTATCCAGTTGTCTCAGCACCATTTATGAAATAGGGAATCGTTCCCTCAGTAAACTTTATTGAAGATTAGATGGCCATACGTGGCTGTGTTTATCTCTAACTTCTCTATTACATTTCCTAGATCTATATCTCTATTTTTGTGCCAGTACCATGCTCTTTTGATCACTGTCAACTTCTAGTATAATCCCAAATCAAGATATCCTGTCAAGGATGTGGCCAGAATACCAAAATATGTTTTCCAAATTTAGGTTTAAGGAGGTTTTTAGTGCATTGTCTGGCCCATCCTTCCACTTTTATGCCTTCTCAGTAAATTTCATAATATAAACATCTAATTGTCCTCATCCCATCAGTTTTTCTGCATGTCACAGTTTGGAAGTGTGCAGGGCCAAGAAGCATAGGCTATTGAGAATATTTTAAGATACTCAGCATGTCTGATTTTAAGCTTCATGGGTTTTTAAACACACACTCTTGAATAACTCTGCCCTCAACCTGATCTTTCTAGCCCAGCAGTCTTAAAAAAGATGGCAATTACCACTTCATCATGTTCAGTGATAAATGATTTCTGTATTTCTGTCTCCTTTTTATTATTTTCAGTGACTTAAAGATTCTGAGCAAAGCAATTTTGAATTACGAAAATTTATTGAAAAATATAAAAGACACTATCTCCGTCAACTATAAGATAAAAGCAAACAAAACCTGACCCTTCTTTGTGCCATTATTCATTTTTTCCCATTGGCATTTATGATAGAGTAGTTGCTTATGATCAAAATTGAGTTCCAAGGAATTTCAGGTACAGGAAGATGGCAGAGAGGCTGGAGCACTGTGCATTCTGAACTCACAAAGGATGTGGAGAGAGAAACTGGAGACAGACTCTGTGACAGTACTACACGCCAGGCAATGCCAATCATTAGCTACATATGTGTGGATGTAAGGCTGCAATACTTTTCTTTTCCGGATATGTTTATTTTCATGAAAACTTGGGTACAATTTCAGCCTAGAGTGTTCTAAACAGCATTTCTTGGAAGTGCATAGAGGGTGTGTTTTATTCATTTTTAAATTGAATGATTTTATTATTTTATGAAAATCATATTCCTGTGTGAGTTTCTGTGTTGCAGCTTCCATTGTCCTTTGTGTGTGTGTTTGTATATACAGAACCATATGAAAGAAGAGCTCTATGTGGGGTGGCACCCGTAGCTCAAAGGAGTAAGACACTGGCCCCATATACTGGAGGTGGTGGGTTCAAACCCGGCCCTGGCCAAAAAAAAAAAAAAACAAGAAGAGCTCTGTGTGAAGTTAACATCCCTTTTCGAGAATTACTAAGTTTACGATATTGGAAATTCTGTTGGTAGAGCATAGTCACTGGGATTACATTACAAAGTGTTTTGAGACAGTTATCAGACACATAGTACTTGTCTGAAGTCATTTACAACAAATGTGAATTAAGGTGAACTAAGTACCTCTGTCCAAAATAATTTCTTATAGAAGGAAGCATTTCCTGTTTTATGTATATTTTATTTTACTTATTTAACATAGAATTATTTGCTTAAAATTATTTTTAATTATACTTATTTGAAATAAAACTTAATAAAGAATGTATTGAACATATTAAGGCTCTTTTGCCATGGTGTACTTAATAAACGTCCTGTGGGTTTCACATGAAACGCTAGTACATAAAGTTTGCTGCTGTCAGAGTTTATCTTCAATTGTTGACCTTTTGCTTCGTCCTTCTGCCAGATTCTCACCAATCTAGCCCTTTCTCTGAAATGATGCATTGCCTCATTAGCCAGAATGCAGGTTCCACTGTTCATAAATTTTGATTCAATGCTAATTTATATTTTCTTGTTTGAATTTAAATATAGAAATCGCAGAGATGTGGAAAGTTTTTAGATTTATAGTTGATGATGAATTACTAGGAATCCCATGCTGGTTAAATGAAAACTATTAATAAAAATGCCAATATTCTTATATCACAGTAGCACAAGTGGTATCTTCCCAGAAAACATGTGTTAGTGTCCATAAATATATGTATAAATTAATTTTTAAGATTTTTTTTCATTTTCTCAGTTATTGCGTTAGAACGTTCACATTCTACTCTTAGATTCACCTGTACCCCTATAAGACAAACCTCAAAAATGATCCCTCCAAATCCCCTCCCTCCTCCCATTCCCCCCTCCCTTCTCCCTCCCCCCTCTACATGTTCTTAGGCTATTTGGTTATAGCTTTCATATAAAAGGTTTAAATTAGTCTCATAATAGGGGTGTGTACATTGGATACTTTTT